>JAXGGA010008878.1:0-54399 GCA_038373865.1 Uloborus plumipes
ATTTTCGATTTGAACAATTTTTCGTTCAACATTGAACCGTTCAAACAAGCTGTCAGCCCTAATAATTTTTGAGTGAACAGTCTGATTCAAACAATTTTTTTTTGTTCGAAGCATCTCGGCAAGCACACTTTATTACCGTATTTAAATTTTAAATTTGAACATTTTTGGCTCAACATTGAACCGTTCAAGCAACTTTTCCCCACCTTATAACTTTTAATTGAACCGTTCGAATTGAATAAGCTTTTTTGGTCCGAAAGATTTCGGAGAGACTCAATCCCATATTTCACTTTTCAATTTGAACCATTTTTCGTTCAATGATGAACCGTTCAGAAAAAAAAAATTAACATTAGTGTCTACGGGGAATTTAAGTTGAATGTTGATCCTGATCTTAAAGTCGGATTTCCTTCAAACTAACTTTGTAAGAAAACGGTTTTGATAAAAAATGTATGTAAAGTACTTTTCTGAAAAATCTTCTGTGAGGACTCTGATTCCGACTTCGCCAACGCAAACATGGCGGAAATGCAGGCTCAAAAAAAAAAAAAAGACTTACTGGGCAGATGCTTTTTTTGTTTATTTATTCTTTTTTTTTTGTTTAATTTATTATTATTATTTTTATTTATTTATTTATTTTTGTGGCAGACGATTTATTTTTTGTTTACAAAAATTTTTCATTCACGAGAGCATTTAATTCTTTATTTATATTTAACAACTGGTAACGGATTAAAAATAAAAATTCGAGACATTTTATTAATGAACGAGGTTTTTTTCTTTCTTTGATAAAATGTGTTTTGGATGTTCTTTGTACTTTTATTTTATTTATTTTTTTTTCTTTTGAAAACGATTGTGAAATTTTTCTACGGAAGAACTATAACAGTTACATGCTTTAAAAGGTGCGAGAAAACTTTATTTACTCGTTTATTTACTTTTTACGTGTTCATTTCATCTGATGAGAGGGGAATATTTTGCTGTTAAAAATCAGCTTTAAGTGCTATAAAGGTATGTTTGACATAATTTTCAGTTTCAGATATTCAAGAGAATATTGATCAGGTGCTAGAATGCCGATGTCGATGTACGGGAAAGTAAGCTCCTTTAGTTCTTGACAGAACTTCTTGTTGCTTACTTTCTTTATAGCCATTGACAGCTATACTACACTGCAAGGTTTCTTGACAAAAACATCGTGACCTCAGCGTGACGTTAGCCTATGAAAAACGAGCCAGCTAAAGCGTAACAGCCTACTTGGCGTATTATAGGAGATCGCTGACTGCTTGTGAGCTCTTATTGGCTCCTCTCGTAGTGACGTTCAGGTTCCAAAGCCGAATGCCGTCATAGGCAAAGTATCTGCAAAAGCTATGCTCATTTTAGATAATTTTGTGCTACTATGTCAAAATAAATTGGCTCTAATTTTAATGGACTAAGTTTCCAAAAACTTAATTAATTTTTTCTTAACTGATTTCAAAATATCCATAGAGATTGCTTTCTGAAATTTAAAAAGACAAATTTCATCAGTAGCTTGTGCATTTAATAGTATAAAGTGTCTTCATAAATTCAACTGTTTTTATAAATTATAATGTGCCAAACAGATATACGAAGGTTGTCTGAAAAGTTTCCGACCTAACATAGGTAAAATATTTTTATCGTCCAAATTGGCTGTTACTTTTTGACATAGTCTCCTTGTAAGTCCACACACGTCATCAAATAATGATCCCATCCTTTTAACCCATCCAAAAGTAATGGTGAAAATGTATCCTCAAAAAAGGTGTTGACAAAGTTTATGACCTCCTCATTTGAAGAAAACCTTCGTCCTCCAACCTTCTTCCAGCTTAGGGACCAAGAAAGGGTCGCTTGGGGCCAGGTCTGGTGAGTAGGGTGGGTGTTCAACGATTTCGAGCCTTAATTCGTGAATTTTTTCCACTGAAACCACTGCGGTGTGAGCAGGAGCAATTTCTTGATGAAAAAGAACTTTTTTCTTTTTCAAATGTGGCCGTTTTTCTTCTATTTCCTCCTTCAATTTGTCAAGGAGAGTAGAATAGTATGCTCCCGTTATGGCTTTTCCCATTTTAGGGTAGTCAATGAGTATCAATCCATGGCTATCCCAGAAAACGGCCGGCTTCACTATCCATGCAGAAGGCACTGTTTTGGCCTTTTGTGGAGCTGTTCTCACTTTGCAGTCCATTGTTTTGACTGCGTTTTTGTTTCTGGAGTGTACTGATGAATCCAGGTTTCATCCACAGTGATAAGTCGTCAGAAAAACTCTGGTTCATTGTGCCAGAAATGCGCTGCAAATGTTCATTCGAACACGTTACTGGTCAAATTGAGCAAACGCGGCAGTTAAAGTGCAGCCAGCTTCCGCGTGCTTAATTTCTCATTTAAAATGTGGCATGCGCATTCCTAAGAGATATTCATAGTTTCTTCTATATATATCACCTTCAATCTGCGTCATCCAGCCCCATTTGATGAGCTTTAGCAATGTGTTCATCAGTGGCAGCAGTTTTGGGTCGATATGAGCGTTCATGAACACTCAAGCTGGTACGGCCACGTTTAAATCCGCTACCCAAAATTTTACGGTTGTAGACGATGGTGCAGAGTCCCCATATACAGAGTCCAACTCCTTTTTAATTTGTGCAGGCGTATTTCCTTTTTAAAACAAGTATCGAATCAGAGCTTGATATACGATTTTTTCCATTTTCAAAAAAACTGTTGGAGCAACTCACTAGTGTGGCTGTCACGCACACAATTTGTACAAAAATAGCCAAAATTAACGTTCCAAGTTTCCAAGAGACTCCTTAATAAGAACATCTCTCTTTGTTTTATAAGTTTTGCCTTTTTCATATCGAGGTCGGAAACTTTTCAGACAGCCCTCGTATATATATACACTGCTCGACATTGAAAATGCAACACCAAGAAGGAGTGGTCAGAAATTGATGAAATTTGGTAAGAAGACAGAGACAGCATGGAACAATAAGTGATATTTATTTTAAAATAAATAAGCAACATTTAGAGCGAGGACGGCGTCGGCTCAGTAAGAAGTAGGACCACCGCGGACAGCGATGCACGAAGAAACACGTCTAGGCATGGAGTCAATAAGCCTGCGGATGGTGTCCTGAGGGATGGCACTCCATTCCCTTTCAACCATTTGCCACAGTTCGTCCTCTGAACGAGGCAAAGGCAGGTTCTGCAAACGGCGTCCAATCACGTCCCACACATGTTCAATTGGTGACAAGTCAGGAGAGTATGGTGGCCAGGAAAGCATCTGCACACCTCGTGGAGCATGTTGGCTGATTCGAGCACTGTGAGGCCGGGCGTTATCCTGTTGAAAAATTGCATTTGGCAGACCCTGAAGGTAGGGGATTGCCACCGGCCGCAGTACATTATCTACATATCGTTGGGCCGTCATAGTGCCCCGAATACGAACTAGAGGTAATACGGAATTGTATGAAATAGAGCCCCAAACCATTATGCCACGTTGTCGCGCTGTGGGGCGTTCCACAGTTACTGCCGGATTCGATCTTTCTCCACGTCGACGCCACACACGTATGCGATGACTATCGCTGGACAAACAGAAGCGGGATTCATCTGAGAACACTACGGTTTGCCATTCTGCCATCCACGTCGCTCTGGTCCGGCACCATACCAAACTTTGGAGTCTGTGCTGTGAGGTCAATGGCAGTCTTCTTAGCGGGCGCCGTGATTGCAGGCCACGTGCAACCAGTCGACGGGAAATGGTTCTGGTCGACACAGGAACATTCAGGGTACCTTGCACGTGCTGCAGAATCGACGTACAAGTGACTTGCGGGTCCGCCACAGCTTGTCGGTGAATCCGCCCATCCAAGCGGTCTGACGTCACTCTGGCTGCACCTGCACCCCTCAATGTGGCTACATTTACTCTTTCCAACCATCTCCGACACAGCCGATGCACAGTGCTTGCATCCATGTTTGTATCAGCTGCAATTTGACGTATGGACCAACCTCCACTTCTCAGTCCGATCACCATACCCCTTGTAAAGTCGTCTATATGCTGGAAGTGTCTTCGTTGAGGACGGCGTGGCATTTCCTCCTATCACACGTATCCTTCGAGACAAAAACCATATTTCTCCGATAATTAGTCTGGCAGAAAAACCAACATGAACATAGCCCATTTTTCAACTTCATTCTCTTATATCTTACTTCACGTGCGTCGGAGAGCTGCGCATTTCATATCATTTGCATAACTCAGTGACGTGCGTCTACGGTAAAATTTACATGAATTTCTGACCACTCCTTCTTGGGGTTGCATTTTCAATGTCGAGCAGTGTATTTATGTAGCAACAGCCGTATTAAGTTTTATAAGGGCGATCTCTGTAAACTGGTAATTGGCTGTCCGGACTGAGTATTTTAAAAATAAAAAAGTGTAATAAAGTAATTATCGCTCTTAATACAAGTAAAGCATTAATACTTTGTGGCCCAATTGTATTTGGAGTGATAACAATTTAATTTTTTTTTCTAGAAATTATCTAAGGGCCAAAAACACAGTCCCCTGGCTGTCCCAATCCCATAGTCTAACTATTAAAGATAGTATTTCAAAAAACCTATTAACATTACATAAATTTGGCAATTAATATCTAAAAATGGAATAATGAAACTATATTTTTCTTATGAAATAAGGTATAATTACGTATTTCTAAAACTCAAAATTTGCATGTAAATTCTGTCCGGAGTTTTTTCAAACAGTCCCCTGCAACAAATTCAAAGCTGTAGTACGAAAAATCTATAATTTTTGCAAATTCTTTTTGGCATGAAGTTTAAAGTAATCAGTGTGAATTTTCTGAAATCGCCGAGAACGGTGTTGAAACGCTACTTTGCTTAGTTTGAGAGCCACATTTGTGATGAAAGTATGCATCAGGGTCGTTGCGAAAACAGTCCTCTGGGAAGTGATTTTACTAATGTCAATTAATTTAATTATAAAACATATTAGTTATTATGTCCACGATTTGTGCCTAAATTGATAGGTAGTCTCGTAACTAATTTTCCAATAGTTTTGCAGATATTACGCAAAGAAGAGCAAAAACACAGTCACTTGGCACAGTCCCCTGCCTAGTTATACTAGGCGGAGGACTTACCCCCTATCATGATTTATCAGAAAAACACAAACTTCAATGGGTCCTATTTCAAACCAAAGTAATATAGATTCCTTTTCTGAGCAATAGTATTATAATTATACGAATTATTCAAAAAACCGTGCCCGTACAGATTTCGTGTGAAAAATGAGTTTACAGAGAATCGCCCATAAATATTATATACTAAAACTATGTGCTTCCATGTAAATTTAATTTGATTTTAGTATTTGAATGCTGAAAGAGTATTTAAGTTTTAAACTCAATTATAAATTATTTCTTATTTTTGTCTTTCTTATTTGCATATAAGTGACTATGTTAAACAAGTATAGAACCTTTCTCTTGTGTACCTTTTTTTTACGAAATTGTGTTTTCTTTTGCTATACATATTTCGACTAATGAGCCTTTGTAGTAAGCTGATTTGGCGTTTTCTTCTTAACCCATTTATGGCCAAGCTTTTTTAAACATTTTTTTTTTCAATTTTTATCTGCTCAAAACTTTTACTTGGAATGATTTACATACATTTTAGGCTTGAAATAGTTCGCCGTTGCCATATTTATTAAATTATTTAACGTCCTGTTTATGGGATATTTTGCAGATATAAGAGCAAAATTTGACCTTACTTGACTTTACTTTTGCAAAGTAACATTACAGAAGGCACTGTGATCAATTTTAAGCAAATCATTTTAAAATAGTTTCATTTTGATGAAAAAAAGCTCGCAAAAAAAACTTACTTTCTGCGGCTACCCATGATGGATCGTCGCTTGACTGATTTGTCTGAAAATAGCTGTCAATAAATAAACTCTGATGTCCAAATAATGGCTCTAACTGGTTTTCTCAAGAAGGACTATTTAGCTTGTGAAAAACAGCTTTCGTAAAAGAATATACCCATTACAGGTTTTTGTATGCAGTAACTAACAAGCGTCCCGTTTTTAGGCTACTGGACATAAATGCGTAAATAGTTTCTTACTAGTATTTATGTGCATAAGCAAAAAAATAATTATTTCTTTACATAAATTGCAACTCGCATGAATACTAACTTAGAGTTTAGAGTTAACCCATTAAACGCCGCTATATGAACCACATTAAAAATATCTTAATTTTTGTATTTTTTGAGGTTCAATACGCATCGACAACCATATGTAACTTCAATTTTTCAAAAATATTTATTTAGTCATGAGATATGGTATGGTCCCAAAATGGGAGACTTGGCGTTTAATGGGGATAACATAATTATATTTTCTTCAATAGTGATGATCGAATAAAATCTGGCTAAAACTGGTTAGAAAACATAAAAACTAGTTTTGTGCAGTAGCAAAGTTTACTATTAATACCTCACTTTTTTATTATTAAGTTGATATCTTATTTAATCAATATAAAAGCTTTGAAGTAAAAAACATGTAAGTTTTTGCATATTCTAAGCATCACTTTTTTTTCATGAAACGGAAATTGTTCCTAATAATTTTTAACTTTTTAGCCTGAAGCCTTAATATTTTCATGTACCACAATGAAGAAATTAAAACTTCAAATTAACCCTGCCGGGAATCAAGTAAATGTAGTCTGTAAATGAAAATGACTGTAACCCTAGACAAGTATAAAACAAAACTAAGAAATTTTTGAGCAGCACAACTTTATATTACTTTCCTCATAGGCGAGGTTCATTGATTTATTTTTTCTACTGTGTACCTATTGTATACTTCGCAGCATGTTGGATAACATGTTTCATAATTTACAATATCAGAATGTTTTTTGGACAAAAAAAATCTGTTTTTTTGTTGAAGTAGAGGTATAAGTAACGATTTCAGTTTCTCCAATTTCGTATCAAAACCTGCAATAATTCCTAAAAATTCAGCTTGATTTTTTTATCCAATTATATTTATGATCTAAGCAATAGACATGACGACTTTCCTTCTCAATTATCTGATCAGAGTATAGTGGGGGCGACCAAGTGATACTGCACTCATTTTCTGGTACTGCGCTACAATTTGTTGTCCCTGGCTTGTCTAAAGCTTGCTGCAAAGTCAAGAAATTTAACACCATTTTTGATGTTAAGAAATTTTAAAAAAATTTATTTTTGAAATTGAACTTCCCTTACTGAACCTGAATGTCACTTACCAAGAATTTAGGAGGAAGGCCTCACCCCCTCTTCTTAGGGGTGCCCCCGAAGGACGGGAAAGAAGCTTGATGTCTCAGACTGTGCCAATGAATTTTTAAGGGGGAGGGAGGGGGCGGTTCGAATGATTCAAATATCATTATAGGGGAGAATCCTTCTTTAGGGAGATGATCCATTGTCCTTGGGCATGACTGACCATTGCTTATCTAGAACATTGTACAGAATGAGTGGAATGTCACCTTTTCTGAGAAAAACACCTGCTTTTGAACAACAAAAGAGAGCCCGGAAATACCTCTTCATGACAAAAGAGAGCTTACTATGTTCAAATACAAAGGGGGTGACCTTCAACAGCAAATGAAACGAGCAGTGAGTTTATTCATGCAAAGTGAGCGAGATTTTAATTCTGCTTTCTTGAGATTTGTTCTTCTAGTCAGAACCCGCCAAGTCTCCCATTTTGGGACCTTCGTAAATAAACAGCTATAAAACCCTTTCAAATTATTTTTCTTGACCCCTGCTTATTAGGACTTGAAAAGATATCTCTTGTGATTTATTTTCAATGTTTTTAAACGCCTGCATTCGATTTAGTTATTTCTAAGGATTTTTTTTCCTTATAAAGTAAAAATCAGAATTTTCTCCTAAATTAACTATTTTTTAAAAAATAGAAATTAAGTTTCAATTTTTTTGAAAAAAATACCAATCAAGTTAGGCACTTTGTTGGTTAATAACAAACACTTTCAAGAAATATATCTCAAATACTTGCGAAGGAAAAAAATCTTAACCTAAGGTTCCCAAAAAGGGAGACTTGGCGCTTAATGGGTTAAAAGAAATGTTTTTTTTTTTTAAATTCATAGAAAATGTACTATAAAACTGATGTCTATTTTGTACCTGTGTTTTAAAACATATTTATTTTTGTACTGTACTTGTAGTAATAAAATACAAGAAAGCAGATATAAGTTTAAAATTCCTTATATGTAAGTGTTACTAGTAAAAGAACAATGGAACAATATGATATTTAAAAAAACTTGCACTTGGAAGGCTGTATTGTGATACCTCATCAGTTTATACTCCATCAAAATTGAGAAGAAAAATAAAGGCTTTTAGGTATGAGGAATAATAAAGGAAATCCACTAGTAAAACAATGAAAAAGCTAATAAAGAACGCTTTAATCTTTTCACAAAATACTTTTGATTCAGGATTAATAAAAATAGACACTTCCATTTTCGAAATAATATCGGCAAAATATTTAAAGGCAATAAATTCCATACGTATTTGATGCCTCTAAGGAAGCCGTTTTCTTTATATTTTCTTTCTTCTGCAGACGACATTGTATTCTTTTCCTCACGTGTCATAATTGTTTATCTTACACCATGTGATCCTTATGTGGCATACTGGTAGGAAAGGTATTAGTAGAACTCTAATCTTGTGAATAATCCGTAAGAAAAAATTTTGTGGAGAATTAGGATGAACTCTCCCCCCCCCCCCTTACTTCATTTTACTGAGTAAATGAAGTATTGTGATCACAAAATAAAAAAAAAAAAAAAAAAAAAGAATCACTCAAATTTCAGTCTAAATTTTGATTTTCTTTTCAAACATATCCATGCATGGAAAGAAATTTGCTTGTAATAATGCTTGATACGTGCTTAACATAGCAATTTGCTTTTTTCTTGTAATATGTTGCTTGATTTAAGATGGTTTTTTTTTCTGCAATTACAGTATCTGGAAACTTATATAATAGTTCACCACGGTGGTAAATTAGGATCCAGTGGAAAAGGAAGTCCGATAAAAGTTAACTTTGCGATTTCAGAAATAACATTAGAGATATAAATTTGAAGGGATTAAATTGATGACATATTCGATAAGGTATTCAAAAAAGCTTTTCTTTTGAACAACGTTCTTCTTCTGAAGTGGCCAGTGTATTCTCTCCTCGCATGTCATAATTGCTTCTCTCGCCCCATCCCACTTATGCGGTCCTTCTAATCTGTACTGGTAAGAGAGGCATGGCCCGAACATCAATTTTATGAACAGTCTAAAGTCCGTAAAGAAGAGCTTGAGGAAATTTGGTTTCACTCCCAATTCATCTGCAACTTCGTCCATGTACGAAACAAAATCCACATGTAGGGAAGTTTTCTCACCTGGTAGGTATCGTTTCATAATATTTTGATTCCTTCGCTTAATATACTTTCTCATTTCAGCTTCAGAAGGTAGATGGCTTTTCCCAGCAAATACACTGGCTGCCCACCTGCATTGCAACTCACCAAGTGGGAAACCTGGACCAAACGGAAGGAGAAGTCCTATAAAAGCCAACGTTGCGTGTTTCAGTTGAGGAGGAAACACTCCTTTGTACAAGTTTATCATTCCCTCTTCTACAGGCAGGACTCCTTCCTGAAGAAAAAGGTATTTTAAAGTATACCCCGTTGCCATGATCACAGCATCAACTTCTGTTACTTCTTTGTCCCCTTCGAAGAGTACGCCATCTTCAGTGAAATATTTAATATCACCTTTCTGAACTACTGAACCTGATAGAAGCTTCGAACCAATATGATCATTCAAAATGGGATCTTTAGATAAAAGATGACTTTTCGGTTGTATAGTGTACAATCTGTGATTGAATTTTGGATCTAAGTAAAATGTTTCTAGATACCGGCTTGCAAAGTTCAGCGGTAGTATGTCTATGAACATTGCGAGATATCTTCGAAGTATGACATAGTCAATAGGATAACCATTTGGTCCAACTCGGTTGATTACAAACGCCCCACTGCGAGTGCTCAGATATACCTGTTAAATAAAGTATAGATGAGACAGTTTTTAAAAAAGTATATAAATATGTTAATATTTAGTTTATTCATTTATTTCATTTTATTTATATATATATATATATATATATATATATATATATATATATAATTAAAACGTTAAAATTACCTGAACGTCACTCTTCTCTGCTGAATCTTTTTCATCATTATACTTTAACTAAAACTTATCTATTCGCAAATTTTATATCTACATTAAACGGACAAAATTTTTGCTAGTAAACAAAATGTACTAAAATGCATAAATCAATAAGTTTTAAATGTTCTGAATAATTTTACTAATCAAAGTATAGCAGTTTGAAGTTTTTTTTTTCGAAGATCTTTATGTCACTATCCTAGCCAAGGAAAGTGTTCTGAGCTAATATTTAAAAAAGTGCTAATTTGAGTTCCAAGTGAATTTTCACTAGTATTTCAGTTACTTGTGAAAAAATAATTTTTTCGCGAAAGAAGCTTAGGTTTTGCGTTCATTTCATCTAATAATAGTCCAGTCAAATTAGACATTAAAATCGCAAATCGCGATGTAGTTCTGAATTTCTAATGTGTTGTTTGGGTCCCTTAGGGTAGTGTAGATCTAAGTTTGCACCTTTCTAAAACCTGTGCTCGCTGCGAAACTCGCGAAAAACTGCGAAATTTTCGGTTATTTTTCAGTTTTTCCTTTATAACTCCTAAACTGTGCAACTTTTGATTATACATGTGATTTCCTATTTTAAAGAACACTTAATTTTGCAACAATTTAAGCTCAAGTGAAGCTCTGTAGGACCAATAGTTTAGGATATATCTTACTTCAAAAAATGGAGTTTTTTTGCGAAAAGTGAAAAAATTGTGCTTCGAACATATTTTGGACCAAATATCGACATAAATTCATATTCTACAAGACAAAAAATGGACATGCTATTTTAGTACATTTAATCAGCTTCTCATTCAAGCCCAAACAGTAGTATGTAGGTTCAATATTTCATTTACAATAGCGAAAAATAAATATTTAAAGTTTTTCGACATGAGCGATATCGTTTCCTACTAAGAATAGGAGAGCAGTGGACAAGAAAAAAATGCATGGAATGGTATTAAAAGGGTAACACTGTATTAAAATGCGATTGTAAAAATTAAAAAAAAAAGTTTTACAGGTCATTTTTACTCAGTTTTTCGCTATTTTTATGATGGTTCTTGATGGCTGTGGTCTTATCCTGACTTTTTTCAGATTTTATGCAACTTTTAACGATACGTGTGCATACTCATTTTGAAGAACACTAAATTTGCAACAATTTAAGCTCAAGTAGAGTTTTGTCAGACGAATAGTTTAGGGGATATCGTACTTCAGCAATTTGTCATTTTTTGCGAAAAATGAAAAAAATATGCTTCGATCATATTTTGAACCAAATATCGACATAATTTCTTATTCTACAAGACAAAAGATAGACATTTAATTACAGTACATCTAATCAGATTTTATTTAAGTCTAAACAGTAGTCTGTAGGTTCAATATTTCATTTGCAATTGTAAAAAAAAAACAAGTATTCGGAAATTGGAATTTTTTTTGAGAAATGAGAAACATTGTTTTCTAATGAGAATAGGAGAGCACTGGACAACAGAAAAATGCATAAAGTTGTATAAAAACGGTAACACCGTATTAAAATATTATTTTCATAATTAAAAAAACCTTACAGGTTAATTTAGCTTTTTTTTTCTTTTTTTTTTCTTTTGTGGGTCTTTATATTAGCTCTGGTCTTATTGCGATGCTGCAGAAAAGGAAGGTTGTCTTTGCTCTTAAGATGTTCGTTTAAATTCGAAAAGAGTTATTACAACTTCCTTGCCATTCCATTTCTCGAAGATGAAGAAAATACACAAACATCTTGAGACAGAACAAAGACCACTTTCTTTTCCTGCAGCTTCGCGATAAGACCATACCTAATAAAGACCCACAAAAGAAAAAGAAAAAGAAAAAAAAAAAAAAGAAAAACATTGCGCTAAATTATCCTGTAAAGGTTTTTTTTTTTAATTATGAAAATAATATTTTAACGCAGTGTTAATCTTTTTATACAACTCTATGCATTTTTCTATTCTCCAGTACTCTCCTATTCTTATTAGAAAACAATTTTTCTCATTTCTCAAAAAAAATTCAATTTCCGAAAATTTGTTTTTTTCTCAATTGTAAATAAAATATTGAACCTACAAACTACTCTTTGGGTTTGAATAAAAGCTGTTTAGATGTACTGCAATTAAATGTCTATCTTTTGTCTTGTAGAATAAAAATTTATGTCGATATTTGGTTCAAAATATGATCGAAGCATTTTTTTTTTTTCATTTTTCGCAAAAAATAACAAATAGTTAAAGTACGATATCTCCTAAGCTATTCGCCCTACAGAACGCCACTTGAGTCTAAATTGTTGCAAATTTAGTGTTCTTCAAAATGGTTATGCACACGTATCATCAAAAACTGCATAATTCAGGATTGATTAGGGCAAAATCTGAAAAAAGTCACGATAAGACCACAGCTAACAAAAACCATCATAAAAATAGCAAAAAAATGAGTGAAAATGACCTGTAAGTTTTTTTAAATATTTAAAAATAACATTTTAATACAGTGTTACCCTTTTAATACCATTCTATGCATTTTTTTATTGTCCACTGCCCTCATATTCTTATAAGGAAACAATTTTGCTCATTTCTAAAAATTTTAAATATGTATTTTTCGCTATTGTAAATGAAATATTGAACCTACAGACTACTGTTTGGGCTTGAATGAAAGCTGATTAAATGTACTGTAATAGCATGTCCATTTTTTGTCTTGTAGAATAGAAATTCATGTCGATATTTGGTCCGAAATATGTTCGAAGCACAATATTTTCACTTTTCGCAAAAAAAACTCCATTTTTCGAAGTACGTTATATCCTAAACTATTGGTCCTGCTGAGCTTCACTTGAGCTTAAATTGTTCCAAATTAGTGTTCTTTAAAATGTGAAATCACATGTATAGTCAAAAGTTGCATAGTTTAGGAGTTATAAAAGATAAACTGAAAAATGTCCGAAAATTTTGCAGTTTTTCGCGAGTTTCGCAGCGAGCACAGGTTTTAGAAAGATGCAAACTTAGATTTACACTACCCTAAGGGACCCAAACAGCATATTAAAAATTCAGAACTACATCGCGATTTGCGATTTTAGCTTTTTTTTTTTTTTGCACGCATTGATATAATATCAGGGAAAAAGATGTTTTTTCTTCACAAAATATTTTTATTATTTTTCAAAAATCAGATAGGTAACGTTTTCCCACTAGCAAACTTAACACGCAAACAGGTTATGCGCACTTTCTAACTTTCTAACGAAACGGGCTTGCACATAAAACTATTCTATTTTTAACCCTCTATTTATATTTCACTTTATGTTTGTTTTAATCGACTTCTGATTTTTTAGCCGGTGCAAAATAAGCGTGTCCTTTAGTTGCGCAGTCAGAGTGGTAACAACTACTTTTGATCCATTTTGAGATTCCCAAGCTCATTTCCTGAAGTGATATTACGTGATACGGAGTAGCTGGTGTGATGTTTCATCGCAATGTAATTAAAATTTCCCATTTCTGCATCTAAAAATTAAAGGTAACACTTTTCAAAGTGATTTTATAAAATGTGTGTAATTTAAGTCATCAGATCGGTAACACACGTTAAAATGCGCAGTTTTTATTATTTTGAAAGTTATTTTATATATAAGTACATTTCTTGATTACAAGTGAAAAAACTATGTGTTCGATTCTGGTTTAGCGCGATCATCTCATCAATATAATTAAACCTTCGTCAATTTGTCAGATCGGTAATAGTCAGAGCGGTAACAGTGAAAAATAACGACTATGTTACGAAACCGACTCTCACGTTTCATAATTATTAAAAAGCAAAAAGAATCAAAGAATGGGTTTTAGCCATATATATTGAATATTTTTGTTTTTAAAAAACGAAAAGCAATTAGTTTTAGTACAATTGCTTCATTTGCGGTTTGTATAACCTGACAATAGAAGTTAGCAATCTAAGAAAAATTGACACTGCATAAATTAAGTTAATTAAATATTATTATTTTATTTATTTATTTTTTGGTGCTTCAATTTCTCATAACTTTGCTAAATAACTAGATAATAACTAGCATGCTAAATTGGAATTTCTAATCAAGAAATTAAATTTCTTGCAACTAATTAAAGAAAAGCAAGCAGCAGAGTTGTGTGTTGAAAAAGTTGAAGTTGTGTGTTGTTTTAAAACAAAACAAATGTTTCATTAGCTTGGATTTGATAATAATTTATTTTATCTAAAAACCTTATCGCTCTTTTTTGTTTCCAAGAAATGATTTTTATAATGAAATTTGATTTTTTTAGCTAAGATATATATTTAAATATAACTACCTTAATTTTATGTTAAAAATACAAGAAAAATAAACCATTTTTAGAGATGTAAATGAAGACTGAAAGCATCACCTCAGAAATGTAGCTCATATTAACATCAGATCGGTAACGGCTTAAAAGTGAGTCATCTAAGGAGGGGGTAAATAATTTCCTTGACCTCCCTCCTTTTATTTTCACCCAATTTAGACTTAAAATACAAAATTAATTTTTTTCTGCAAAAAAAAAAAAAATAAATAAATAAATAAATAAAATAATCAGGAAACTCCAACTTCAAATTGGCACTTTTCAAAATATTGGCTCTTCTATAAAAACAAAAAAGTCCTGCATGACAATGCCGTTTACCCCATTTGCTCGCTCAAAGGAAAGAAGCAGACATAGATACACAGTTTTTAATATAAGTAGATGGCTTTTCAACAAATGAATGTTTCAAAATATTACAAGTAGCTAGCGATAAAAATACTACGTAAGTGGCCCGCTTGCGAGTTTCGTGTTTGATTCAGTTAAGCCTTCATTCAAAATTCTCACTATCATTGTTATTACGGTTTCATAGCAACCACGTTTTGCAACAATGGATTTCCTATTTAATCATTTATTAGGCTTAATTGCTTTAAATTTGACTACTTATTAATTGATATCTTCGCTAATTTAAATCGTATCATTATATAAATTGAAACTAATGAAGCCTGAAAAATTACCTATCTATCGGTACCTGGTTCGACTTTCAGTTCATTGGCGTTCAGGAGAAGGAAGCGTGATATAGATAGAAAGAAATATAATTAGAAAGATACTCAGCTTTTAATATAAGTAGATGATAGTTAAAGTTGGAGCATAAGTTGTGCATTTTTTTTTTTGGTAATTTTTCGGGATATTGATGATTTTGTCTGTTATAAACGAAATACTGAGGAACTTCTTTAAAATATTACTAGAACACTGAATATTAAAATACAATCAATTAAATACATTTTATAAGTAAATACTTTAGAAAATCCGACTACGAGCACATAAATAGTAAAATAAAATATTGTCTAAAATGAATTAGTTTCAGATAAATTTAAAACCATTTTAAGGTAATTAAATTTCCACAAAAAAAATTGCCTAATGAACCTAGCATCAAGTTTCAACTTTTTTTTGGAGTTTCAATAAATTAAAACAAATAGACCGGTTTTACTATTCTTTCTATTGCTTGATATTTATATTAATTTCTGTTATTTGCCTATTTTCTTAACATACATTTTCTTAACATAAAAGATTAAAGAGCGTTCAAGGTCTTACTTTTTCACAAAAACTTAGTATGAGAAGAGAATAACAACAAAGAAATATAAAACTAGATTTTTTTTTAATTCTAACCTGATTCGAAACACTACTGACTTCAACAGCTGCATCTAGGGCTGAACATCCCATTCCAACCACAACAACTCGTTTGTCTGCAAATTCGTGCACCCTCTTCAAACTATGAGTGTGCATTACTTTTCCTTTGAACTTGTCTTGTCCTGGGTAATGCGGCATTTTAGGCCGATTAATGTGGCCTGTGCAAACCATAACTCCATCATAACTATGAGTTTCTACTTTATTCGTCACTGTGTTCCGAACGGTTACCATCCACTTCCCAGTTTCATCGTAATCCTCCGCCATCTTAACATGCTCAACTTCCATGTTGAACTGCATGTGCCTCTCAACATCCTTATGTTTTACGTATTCAAGAGTGAACTGGTACAACTCACTATGCCTCATGTAGTTGTTGTATTCTTTACGAGGCGGGAAGTTGCTGAGAGCTCCCATCTCTTTACTGTGGTTTATGATTGTCGTGGGCATTATAGACGGAACACCAACTGTACTTTCTTCCCTGTAGCACCACGTTCCTCCTAGCTTGTCGGTTTTCTCAAAGCAGATTGGTTCCAGGCCTTCGTCTTTCAACATCGCAATGGACCCAATCCCGGAAAGTCCTCCGCCGAGGACAGCAATCCTCTTCCTGTGGATGGACATGTTCTGGAAACAATTTGAAAAAAGAAAAATTTGGTGAAATTTAAATGTTCTTGACAAATAAGGCAAGCATACTTGAAATTATGCAAATTATTGTTTCTTTTAACCTGAATCTGCGGAAGAGGGGCGGGGATGTTTAACCCTCGTGAGTCCCTGGGGTCATATATGACCCCAATGCTATTTCTGTTTAGTATAGCTTGGTAATCAATTATTTGTTTTTAGTGGCATTTTGCGACTTTGATTCTTTTGGTTTATTATGCAAAATAATGCTATTATTATTATTTTCAATTTTATCCGAATTTGCATTTTTTACACACAATATCATTGGTTTCACTGCCCGAGAATACAAAACAAAAAGAGGGCGTTGCAACTTTTGTCCAAGATAACTTAATAGAAAACGCACCGAAAAATGTCATAAGTGTTTGAAATTTGCGAAAATCATTTGTTTCAGGCCTGTAACATTTGTAAATAAATCTTCAGTTGATGTAAGTTTTGCTTTAAAATTAGCCTTGCTAATGCATAAACTAAATTTTACCTTCATTGTGTTTTTTTTTTTTTTTTGTCATTAAAAGGGATGTGAACTTAAAAAATGAATGTAGCATTCAATAAGCATAATACATTAAAGGAAACATGGGGGTCGTTTATGATCCCAAGGGTCTTGATTGTAACCAAAATGGGAGGGCCCGAGGAGGGTTAAATACTAACGACCACTAACTATGAAAGGAAGCTTTACTGGGGGAAGAATGATCCCCTAAATTAAAAATATTTTTTTACTTTTACGTGCCTTAAAAAATAAATTTATAAACATCATATTCCGCAAAGAAAGGAATTATCATGGTATATACTATTAACTATTGTGTAAATAATTACCAAATTTTAGCTTCATAAAAAAACATAATAAATCTATATCTATAAAAATGAGTGTATGTATACTTGTTCTTTATACAAATCCACAGTTTGCGTCAGATTTTCATCAAACTTGACACAGAGGTTCCTTGATGCCCTAGAATTCTCATAGGCGGGGTCTTGAAATTTTAAAATATCTAAAAAGCTCAAATTTAAATTTTTTGTCAAAAATGACCCTTTTATAGGAATCTAGCCTATTTATATTGTAATCGAGATAGGCGTTTTAGCATTCAAATTGATGAAATTTAAGATTTTTAAATATGAGTATTTTCCAACAATGATTACGATTAAAGTAATGAATTTTCAATTTAAGGCTCACCTATTTCCTTTTAGCATTGAAATAAGTAAAAAACAATCATAATTCATGTGGACTTTATAAAAAGGACCACGGATTTGAATTTCAAATTTGCAATGCGACGACAGTTGCGTCTGTTATGGAGATAAGCCTTCAGAACGAGAAATAGATTTATTTCTGAGTTATAATAATTTTTACTTCGTAGGTGGGAATAATTAATAGAGAAAAGTTAATATTTTAAATTTGGCGGGTGAAATTGATGCAATTTTTTCACTTCCATGTGCATATATTTCATGCCAGTGGACGCGGCAAAGCACAGACAACATTTATCTTTAATGTTCACCTTTTGATAAGACTATTTTTCTGTAAACGTTTAACTTTCTGTAATATTTTAGTTTTTTTCAAAGTTTGTACCTAAGAGACAGATTGATGCAAATTATTTTATACCCATATGAATACCCCTCTTTCAAACTTTTTTTCCCTGAATGCTATGTTGTATTAATAAGCACCCGGGCAACGCCTGGTATTAAGCTAGTAAATAAATAAGAGAAAGAAGAAGAATAAAAAACATTAACATAAATAAACCAAATCATGATAGCATGTTACATCCCGTTACAAAATTATGTTTAAAAATACAATACACAAATACACAGCTAAACAAATACACAAAGCTAAATGTTTCACACATTCATCTCCTTTCTTAGTTTAAGTGTAATGAATAAAAAACACAATTTTACATTAATTACAAAAGTAAGCTTTTGTAGAGTAAGAAAAGATTTTTAAAAGAGTTCGAGAATTAAAACTGTATTAGCACATTAATATGAGTTAAACATGTATAATTAAATTAAAATATTTTCTCTCTTTTGCATAAAATCTTATCAGTCATACTTTGAGTCATTAACACTGTTTAGTAATACTCTTGCCCCAAAAAAGAAAAATATTTTCAAACTATTGATGTTTCTTAGGTTTAATTACATATTTTTCGCTGATTTTTTAAAAACATTGATTGCATTACAATGATGATGCTTTTGTCTGTATTTTTAACATATATAAAGTGATCAAAACAAGGTAAATAGAGCAAAAATTTTAAAAGTGATTGCATTTTCGTGTTTTGTTTTGACACCAATAGGATATTTCCCAAATTCCTCGACAGAAAGTAGCAAAAATATTAGTGGATGATATGCAAATATTGCAAATATAGGTAGACAGCAAATTATAAATTATTTTCTATGTTTAAAATCGCTTCAATATTAACAGTAAATTAATTAATTTACGAAGGCAACCAAGTGCATTGACATTTTTTTTAAATTATTTAATTAGTTAAATTCCTCTTATATCATAAATATTACACTAAAATGCATCCAATATATTGCATGTGGCAGAAGTAAGAATAAAATAACGTACAAACCATACAGCTTGCTGTGGAAGACAATTCAAAATCCAAGCATATATCTTAAATGATTTTATCACATGAACGTACCATTAAAACAAAGATTATATGATCTTCTTGCAGAAATAGAAAACCACGAATTTCCAGGAGATCAGGGAACAATTGTTCGTTTTCCTATTTCATCAGCTGTTTTTAATATTTGTTACCAATCCCTCGTACTTCTGCCTGTCGCCGAAATTTAGAATAAGCAAAGAATTGCTCGTGAGTTTGCTTTTATCGTTGGCGAATGCACCTACGTAATTGGCAAACATATCCCAAGCTTGTGGTATTTTATTTGTATATCTCTTTTAAATTCAAGTTTTTAAACTTGTACATCTGCATCACGTGCTTATATTCGTTTACTCGATTAGACTCTCGGATCTTAATCTAGTCAAACCTATCAAAGGAAAAAAAAAGAGGGGGGCGTAGAATTTTTGACATGTGAAATTCGAAATAGGTTTTTTGTAAGCATAAATTGAAACTGTAGGCTCTTTTTGGAAAACTGACTCTTATTTTGTTGTTGTTCAATCAGACTACAAGTCATCAGTCATTGCACAGCCCAATTTTCTCTCATATCTTCCTCATCACAAAGACAACTTCGCAAAAAAGGGGTTCTTTGTGCTCCCCTCCTTAATGTTGTGCTTTATTAATTATGTTCTTTTTACTTGTATTTTCAGCAAAGTTATTTTGTTTTTTATAAAGTTAAGTAGAAAATTTTTCATATTTATTTTTAGAGCCCTGTTTTCATTATAGAAAAACGGCAACTTTTTTTTTCAACTATTTTCCTTAAACAGTAACATAAAAATGAAAACAGCAAAAGAAAAATGAAGTCAAAGGAAAAAAAAACACTATTTAACACACTAAAATAGTAAAGCTAAAAAAGACTTAGTAAAACGTTTTTGGGAAATCAGGCATTTAACGCTTAAATTAAAAACATTATGATTTTGGCAACAAAGCAAATCATCCGAGATGTTTTCAAAGCAACACTTCTAGTCATCAAAAAAAAAATAATAATAATAATAATAATGTCTTTTATTAACCTTTAAACCATTTTGGCAGCATAAATCAACCGATAATTCTGTCATGCCATAATATGAAGCAGATTTTTTTTTTTTTTTTTTGCTCTCGTCTACAGTTCTTTGGACATCCCTAAAGTTAAAGACCTAAAAATTTAATAGGGTGAGTTCTGGTAATTGCGTCCACGGGGTAAGTGCGTCCACTGGGAATTATATGAACACTGTCTTGAAATGGCTTCTGCAACACATCGACTATGTTAGATAACTGTCTAATGATAATTTCAATAGGTAGAATTCAGGAATGGATTCAATAAATGAAACACAATCAGGGATAACTTAAATGTCTTCAAAAAAACTCTTAAGTAAAGATTGAGAAGGTTTTGTTTCAGTTTCTCTTGTAGTCATACCAAGCAATTAAAGTCAAGAAATGCAAGTTGTTTCTTTTAAGTAATAGCTACTAATAACATACATGGGGTATTTTGATCAAATACTCTAACTAAAATTTGTTTATATGACGGTACGCACTTTCCCTTTCTTTAAAGTAAGGTGGGGGTAAGTGCGCACCATTATTGATGGGGCAAGTGCGTACCACTATCATGAGACATATGCGTACTATTATGCGGAGCAAGTGCGTACCATTATGATGAGGCAAGTGTGTACCATTACGTGGAAAATACGACTCTCGTAATTCACCTTTAATTTTGCTTATAACTCTTTTATAAACCGATTATAAATCCGACGTCATTTCCATCAAGTATTTATATTAACATTGAATGCGGCATAAGATTTCAATTTTATTCATTACCTCTGAAATATATTGGCTTTTAGATATCAGTTAGTAAATTTTTCGTTGAAAATAGCGATCATGAGCTGTACTTAATTTAAACCAGAATGACAAATGAAGCAATGAAATTAAGTGAAACACTAAATGAGGAACCAACAGATTCAAAAAACGAAGGTGGAGTAATGAATAAATTATATTTAAGAAAATTAAAGAACACCTTGTGAAAAACTATTTGAATGTACAAGAAAAAAAAAGTACAAGTATCACATCATGATCAATCATTCTCTTTTTTTTATTTTTTGCTCTTTATTTTGTGTTTTTTTCTTACTGCTGCTGATTCTAATAAGAAAAATATTTTAAAACAGCATTTATTCAAAAAAAAAAAAAAGAAAAAAACGAATTGTTCACTCAGGTCACCTAACGATCTACCATACAAATAGAATTAAAGAAAATCACAGGGGTACGCACTTACAACAAAGCTATTGGACGCACATGTCTCATCTTACATTTAAGAAGGGGTAAGTGCGAACCCTGGCTTAAACACAGACTGATTAATGTATTTAACCAAAATAAACTATGTAGACTATGAGTGATTATTACTAAATAAAAACAACTTACATTTGCTCACTTGGTCTTATTAAAAGGACAGAGGAAGAATCACAGACACAACTCTCTCAATCTTCAAATCACAGTTGTTCGCAAGACACGTGGAATATCACTGATTGCGTTTCATCCATGCAAGCAAGTGCTGATCTCTAGTATTAGGAATTATCCCAAGGCAACTACCTAACATATTTAATATGTGCCAGAAGTTTTTTCCTGCTCATATTCACATAATTTAAGGTGGACGCACTTACCCCGCTAGGTAGGGAAAGTGCGTACCTTAGAATAGGTGTCATAAACCAGGTCACAAAACCTATGCTTTTGGTTTATTTGACATATTATATGCTTGAAAATCTTAGTAAAGGATCTGGAAAGAAAACTAAAAAAAAAATTGTGAGTGTACAAGCTTTTTCAACAGAGCAGCATCCCTGAGAACATGAACTTTGCAAAAAAGGGTACGCACTTACCAGAACTCACCCTACCTATTTTTTAAGTGGGCTATATTTAGAGGGAATTAACACCATAACTCTTAAAAATCTATCATTTTATCAAAGAATGAAACTTCTTCAAACTTCCTTTGGAACTCTCTACCCAACGACAAGCAGTTTCTGAAACTTTTTTATAATTTTATTTTCTTTAACTTTTTACTGAAAAGATAATGATTGACATGTTTAAAATTTTGAAAGTATTTAATAAAATCTCCTAAAAATTAATTTTTAATGTATTTCTTCCAACAAAAAGAGCAAAGCATTTTTTTGAAAGTTGTACTTCGAAAGATCTTTTCAAGGATACTTCATTCCCGTATCTACATTTTCGATTTGAACAATTTTTCGTTCAACATTGAACCGTTCAAACAAGCTGTCAGCCCTAATAATTTTTGAGTGAACAGTCTGATTCAAGCAATTTTTTTTTGTTTGAAGCATCTCGGCAAGCACACTTTATTACCGTATTTAAATTTTAAATTTGAACATTTTTGGTTCAACATTGAACCGTTCAAGCAACATTTCCCCACCTTATAACTTTTAATTGAACCGTCCGAATTGAATAAGCTTTTTTGGTCCGAAAGATTTCGGAGAGACTCAATCCCATATTTCACTTTTCGATTTGAACAATTTTTCGTTCAACATTGAACCGTTCAAACAAGCTGTCAGCCCTAATAATTTTTGAGTGAACAGTCTGATTCAAACATTTTTTTTTGTTCGAAGCATCTCGGCAAGCACACTTTATTACCGTATTTAAATTTTAAATTTGAACATTTTTGGTTCAACATTGAACCGTTCAAGCAACTGTTTCCCATCTAATAACTTTTAAGTGAACCGTCCGAATTGAATAACCTTTTTTTTCTTCGAAAGATCTTTTCAAGGATACTTCATTCCCGTATCTACATTTTCGATTTGAACAATTTTTCGTTCAACATTGAACCGTTCAAACAAGCTGTCAGCCCTAATAATTTTTGAGTGAACAGTCTGATTCAAACATTTTTTTTTTCGAAGCATCTCGGCAAGCACACTTTATTACTGTATTTAAATTTTAAATTTGAACATTTTTGGTTCAACATTGAACCGTTCAAGCAACTGTTCCCCATCTAATAACTTTTAAGTGAACCCTCCGAATTGAATAAACTTTTTTTTGTTCGGAAGATCTTTTCAAGGATACATCATGCCCGTATCTACATTTTCGATTTGAACAATTTTTCGTTCAACATTAAACCGTTCAAACAAGCTGTCAGCCCTAATAATTTTTGAGTGAACAGTCTGATTCAAGCAATTTTATTTTTGTTCGAAGCATCTCGGCAAGCACACTTTATTACCGTATTTAAATTTTAAATTTGAACATTTTTGGTTCAACATTGAACCGTTCAAGCAACCTTTCCCCACCTTATAACTTTCAATTGAACCGTCCGAATTGAATAAGCTTTTTTGGTCCGAAAGATTTCGGAGAGACTCAATCCCATATTTCACTTTTCAATTTGAACCATTTTTCGTTCAATGATGAACCGTTCAGAAAAAAAAATTAACATTAGTGTCTACGGGGAATTTAAGTTGAATGTTGATCCTGAACTTAAAGTCGGATTTCCTTCAAACTAACTTTGTAAGAAAACGGTTTTGATAAAAAATGTATGTAAAGTACTTTTCTGAAAAATCTTCTGTGAGGACGCTGATTCCGACTTCGCCAACGCAAACATGGCGGAAATGCAGGCTCAAAAAAAAAAAAAAAAAACTTGCTGGGCAGATGCTTTTTTTGTTTGTTTATTTTTTTTTTTGTTTAATTGATTATTATTATTTTTATTTATTTATTTTTTTGGCAGACGATTTATTTTTTGTTCACAAAAATTTTTCATTCACGAGAGCATTTAATTCTTTATTTATAATTAACAACTGGCAACGGATTAAAAATAAAATTCGAGACATTTTATTAATGAACGATGTTTTTTTTCTTTCCTTGATAAAATGTGTTTTGGATGTTCTTTGTACTTTTATTTTATTTATTATTTTTTTCTTTTGAAAACGATTGTGAAATTTTTCTACGGAAGAACTATAACAGTTACATTCTTTGAAAGGTGCGAGAAAACTTTATTTATTCGTTAATTACTTTTTACGTGTCTATTTCATCCGATGAGAGGGGCATATTTTGCTTTTCGAAATCAGCTCTAAGTGCTAAAAAGGTATGTTTGACATAATTTTCAGTCTCAGATATTCAAGAGAATATTGATCAGATGCTGGAATGCCGATGTCGATGTACGGGAAAGTAGGCTCCTTTAGTTCTTGACAGAACTTCTTGTTGATTACTTTCTTTATAGCCATTGACAGCTATACTACACTGCAAGGTTTCTTGACAAAAACATCGTGACCTCAGTGTGACGTTAGCCTATGAAAAACGAGCCAGATAAAGTGTAACAGCCTACTTGGCGTATTATAAAAGATCGCTGATTGCTTGTGAGCTCTTATTGGCTCCGCCCGTAGTGACGTTCAGGTTCCAAAGCCGAATGCCGTCATAGGCAAAGTATCTGCAAAAGCTATGCTCATTTTAGATAATTTTGTGCTACTATGTCAAAATAAATTGGCTCTAATTTTAATGGACTAAGTTTCCAAAAACTTAATTAATTTTTTCTTAACTGATTTCAAAATATCTATAGAGATCGCTTTCTGAAATTTAAAAAGACAAATTTCATCAGTAGCTTGTGCATTTAATAGTATAAAGTGTCTTCATAAATTCAACTGTTTTTATAAATTATAATGTGCCAAACAGATATATATATATATATATATATATATATATATATATATATATATATATATATATATATATATATATATATATATATATATATATATATATATGTGTAGCAACAGCCGTATTAAGTCTTATGAGGGCGATCTATGTAAACTGGTAATTGGCTGTCCGGACTGACTATTCTAAAAATAATAAAGTGTAATAAAGTAATTATCGCTCTTAATACAAGTGAATCATTAATACTTTGTGGCCCAATTGTATTTGGAGTGATAACAATTTAATTTTTTTTCTAGAAATTATCTAAGGGCCAAAAACACAGTCCCCTGGCTGTCCCAATCCCATAGTCTAACTATTAAAGATAGTATTTCAAAAAACCTATTAACATTACATAAATTTGGCAATTAATATCTAAAAATGGAATAATGAAACTATATTTTTCTTATGAAATAAGGTATAATTACGTATTTCTAAAACTTAAAATTGTCATGTAAATTCTGTCCGAAGTTTTTTCAAACAGTCCCCTGCAACAAATTCAAAGCTGTAATACGAAAAATCTATAATTTTTGCAAATTCTTTTTGGCATGAAGTTTAAAGTAATCAGTGTGAATTTTCCGAAATCGCCGAGAACGGTGTTGAAACGCTACTTTGCTTAGTTTGAGAGCCACATTTGTGATGAAAGTATGCATCAGGGTCGTTGCGAAAACAGTCCTCTGGGAAGTGATTTTATAAATGACAATTAATTTAATTATAAAACATATTAGGGTGAGTTCTGGTAAGTGCGTCCACGGTGTAAGTGCGTCCACTGGGAATTATATGGACACTGTCCTGAAATGGCTTCTGCAACACATCGACTATGTTAGGTAACTGTCTAATGATAATTTCAATAGGTAGAATTCGGGCCTGGATTCAATAGACGAAACACAATTAGAGACAACTTAAATGTCTTCAAAAAAACTCTAAAGCAAAGATTGAGAAGGTTTGTTTCAGTTTCTCTTGTAGTCATACCAAGCAATTGAAGTCAAGAAATGCAAGTTGTTTCTTTTGAGTAATAGCTAGTAATAACATACATGGGGTATTTTGATCAAATACTCTAACTGAAATTTGTTTATATGACGGTACGCACTTTCCCTTTCTTTAAAGTAAGGTGGGGGTAAGTGCGTACCATTATGATGGGGTAAGTGCGTACCACTATCATGAGGCATATGCGTACTATTATGCGGAGCAAGTGCGTACCATTATGATGAGGCAAGTGTGTACCATTACGTGAAAAATCAGACTCTCGTAATTCACCTTTAATTTTGCTTATAACTCTTTTATAAGCCGATTATAAATCCGACGGCATTTTCATCAAGTATTTATATTTACATTGAATGTGGCATAAAATTTCAATTTTATTCATTACCTCTAAAATATATTGGCTTTTAGATATCGGTTAATAAATTTTTTGTTGAAAATAGCGATCATAAGCTATACTTAATTTAAACCAGAAGGACAAATGAAGCAATGAAATTAAGTGAAACACTAAATAAGGAACCAACTGATTCAAAAAACGAAGGTGAAGTAATGAATAGATTATATTTAAGAAAATTAAGAATACCTTGGGAAAAACTATTTCAATGTACAAGAAAAAAAAGTACAAGTATCATATCATGATCAATTATTTTCTTTTTTTTTGCTCTTTTTTTTTTTTTTGTGTTTTTTCTTACTACTGCTGATTCTAATAAGGAAAATATTTTAAAACCGTATTTATTCGAAAAAAACGAATTGTTCACTCAGGTCACCTAACGATCTACCATATAAAAAGAATTAAAGAAAATCACAGGAGTACGCACTTACAACAACGCTATTGGACGCACATGTCTCATCTTACATTCAAGAAGGGGTAAGTGCGAACCCTGGCTTAAACACAGATTAATTAACGTATTAAACTAAAATAAACTATGTAGACTATAAGTGATTATTACTAAATAAAAACAACTTACATTTGCTCACTTGGTCTTATTAAAAGGACAAAGGAAGAATCACAGACACAACACTCTCAATCTTCAATTCACAGTTGTTAGTAAGACACGTGGGATATCACTGATTGCGTTTCATCCATGCAAGCAAGTGCTGATCTCTAGTATTAGGAATTATCCCAAGGCAACTACCTAACATATTTAATGTGTGTAAGAATGAAGGCTTTCACGGCCGGAGTAAATACTAGTTACGGATTCCGGGCTGTTGTGCCGTGGTCTGGATGACTTTAATCCATACGTTTCAATCGCAACTGCGGCGATCATCTTCAGTGGGTGTCGTTGATTTATTTGGCGACTGATGCGAAATTTCGAACTGCTGCAAGATTTTAAATTGTAAACGCAGCGCCCTCTACTTTCCGGCTCGGGATTGACAGATGACTGGATGCCAAAGCTTGTTAACTTTTACTTCTTCCTCCTTCTTGTTAAAATTATTTGGGTGTTTGAAAATTTCAATGGCCTCTCTATGCAATCTGGGGAAAAAATTTGAAGTCCGTGAAATTATTTTGGCCTCATTGAATTTTATATCATGTATTCCATTACTGAAAGTGTGCTCCGCGATCGCCGACTTTTCAGTCTGACCCAGCCGGCAATTTCTCTGATGCTCTTTGATTCTTGTATTAACACTCCGTTTTGTCGTCCCGATATAAACTAACCCACAGGAACAGGGGATCTTATAAACTCCTGCGGCGGACAACGGGTCTCTTGCATCTTTCACTGAACGCAGCAGGTCGCTGACTCTATTGGAGGGCTTGAAAACCGTCTTAATATTATGTCGACGTAAAAGTCTTTCAATTCGGTCTGTGACGTCCTCAACGTAGGGAAGGTAGGCTATGGACTTGACCGGTTCTTCTTTAGGCGTCTTTCTTTCAGTCTTGGGGTGGAAAGCTCTCTTAATTTCTTGTTTAGAAAATCCATTGGCTTGGAAGACATTAGTAAGGTGGGCAAGTTCATTTTCAAAAGCAGACGGTTCGCAGATTCTAGAGGCCCTGACGAAAAGTGTTTTTAACACTCCCCTCTTTTGTCGAGGATGGTGATTGGAGTCCTTGTGTAGATAGCGATCTGTATGTGTTGGCTTGCGGTAAACACAATGGCCAAGAGTTCCGTCTTCCCTCCGGCTGACACAGACATCCAGAAATGGTAACATTCCGTCCTTCTCAATTTCCATGGAAAACTTAATATTCTCATGTATGTTGTTGATATGAGTCAGAAATCGGTAAAGTTCGTCATTTCCATGGCTCCATATGACAAAAGTATCATCAACGTACCTTAGCCAACAGGTTGGCTGCTTTTTGGCGGTGCTGAGAGCCGCGTCTTCAAATTTCTCCATATAAAAATTGGCGATAACAGGGCTTAATGGACTCCCCATGGCAACACCGTCCTTCTGCTCGTAGATGCAATCGTTCCATTTGAAGTACGTTGTTGTTAAGACCAGCTGAAACAAATCAGAAATGTCAGATGGAAAAACTTCTCGTACACTCTCCATGGCTTCCTTTACTGGGACCCTAGTGAAAAGAGACACAACATCGAAACTCACGAGAATATCTGTTGACTGGATTTGATACGTTTTGAGCTTGTCTATGAAATGGGAAGAATCCCTAATAAAAGACTCAGTTGTACCGACATGAGGTTTTAATAAACTAGCAAGGTACTTGGACAGCAGGTAAGTTGGCGAGTTTATGGCACTGACGATGGGCCTTAATGGCACGTCCTCCTTATGTATTTTAGGTAGTCCATATAACCTGGGTATGAGAGCTTCAGATATCGAAATAGCCTTTTTTGTTTTCTCCGGCAGTGTTGACTTAGTAATAAGCTGGTTGGTCTTTCTCAGGATGCTAGATGTAGGATCCCGCCGGAGTTTTGTGTAGATCATAGGATCTAGAAGATCGATAATCTTCTTCTGATAGTCTTCAGTGTTGAGAACGGTCGTGGCATTACCTTTGTCTGCAGGCAGAATGACAATTGATTTGTCTTCATTGAGGTTCCTTAAAGCTTTTCTCTCCTCGCTGTTGACGTTGCTTCTAGGTGGCTTGGCTTTCTGCAAGATGCGAGACGCTTCTCGACGTATTTCTTCAGCCTCTGCTTGCGGTAGCTGTCTGAGACTGGATTCAATGTTAGCAATAATGTCCTCCTTTGGAACAGAATTCATGGTAACTGCGAAATTACCACCTTTTGCTAGGATAGAAGTTTCGGCTGGAGTAAGAGCACGGTTAGACTTGTTTACAACCACTCGAGAGATGTCTAAAGTAGGTCTACTAGCTTGGCTGTCACCCAAAGTGTTGAATTTTCTCTTTTGGCGAGAACTGACAGATTCAAATTTCTTCTCAGCAGAGATGGAGGTGATACGATCAACGGTATCCCAATCGGTGGGCCTGATGGAGTTGGCTAGGTTAAGATGCAATTGAAGCAACGAAAGGCTAGTTTTGGCGAGATTTCTACGTGTATCATGAATTCTTTCACGAATAAGGGCTTTCTCTGTGCGGTTGTAGATGCGGTGGGCTTGAGCCGTGCGGATAAGGCGCTTCTGTTGCAAAAACTTAGGAGTAGTACCAGAGTCCCGGCATCGAAGTAGAAAGGTGAGGGAAAATAATTTCACGGACTTCAAATTTTTTCCCCAGATTGCATAGAGAGGCCATTGAAATTTTCAAACACCCAAATAATTTTAACAAGAAGGAGGAAGAAGTAAAAGTTAACAAGCTTTGGCATCCAGTCATCTGTCAATCCCGAGCCGGAAAGTAGAGGGCGCTGCGTTTACAATTTAAAATCTTGCAGCAGTTCGAAATTTCGCATCAGTCGCCAAATAAATCAACGACACCCACTGAAGATGATCGCCGCAGTTGCGATTGAAACGTATGGATTAAAGTCATCCAGACCACGGCACAACAGCCCGGAATCCGTAACTAGTAACTAGTATATTTAATGTGTGCCAGAAGTTTTTTCCTGTTCATATTCACATAATTTAAGGTGGACGCACTTACCCCGCTAGGTAGGGAAAGTGCGTACCTTAGAATAGGTGTCATAAACCTGGTCACAAAACCTATGCTTATGGTTTACTTAACATATTATATGCTTGAAAATCTTAGTGAAGGATCTGGAAAGAAAACTAAAAAAAAATTGTGAGTGTTCAACAGAGCAGCATCCTTGAGAACATGAACTTTGAAAAAAAGGGTACGCACTTACCAGAACTCACCCTAGTTATTATGTCCACGATTTGTGCCTAAATTTATAGGTAGTCTCGTTACTAATTATGTTCCAATAGTTTTGCAGATATTACGCAATAAAGAGCAAAAACACAGTCACCTGGCACAGTCCCCTGCCTAGTTATACTAGGCGGGGGACTTACCCCCTATCATAATTTATTAAAAAAAACACAAACATCAATTGGCCCTCTTTTAAACCGAAGTAATAGATTCATTTTCTGAGCAATAGTATTATAATTATACGAACATTTCAAAAAACCGTGCCCAGACAGATTTCGTGTGAAAAATGAGTTTACAGAGAATCACCCTTAAATATTATATACTAAAAATATGTGCTTCCATGTAAATTTTATTTTGATTTTAGTATTTGAATGCTGAAAGAGCAATTAAGTTTTAAACTCAATTATAAATTATTTCTTATTTTTGTCTTTCTTATTTGCATATAAGTGACTATGTTAAACAAGTATAGAACCTTTCTCTTATGTACCTTTTTGGGTTTATGAAATTGTGTTTTCTTTTGCTATACACAATGCACATTTCGACTAATAAAGCCTTTTTAGTAAGCTGATTTAACGTGTTTTTCTTAACCCATTTATGGCCAAGTTTTTTAAAACTTTTTTTTTTCAATTTTTATCTGCTCAAAACTTTGACTTGGAATGATTTAGGCAGGGATTCAAGTGAAACGGCACTGCGATCGCTTCGAATTGCAATCGCTACTGGAAGTGAATTACATTATCATCAACTTAACTTGGCATGACGTCACTACGGGTGGAGCCAATAAGAGCTCACAAGCACTTAGCGATCTTCTCTTATTCGCCAAGTAGGCTGTGACGTTTTATCTAGATCGTTTTTCATAGGCAAACGTCACGCTGACGTCACGATGTTTTTATCAAGAAACGTTCTAATGTAATTCATTTCCAGTAGCGATTGTAATTTGCGATGGCCTGTTTCACTTGAATCCCTGCCTTACATACATTTTAGGCTTGAAATAGTTCGCCGTTGTCATATTTATTAAATTATTTAACGTCCTATTTATGGGATATTTTGCTGATATAAGAGCAAAATTTGACCTTACTTGACTTTACTTTTGCAAAGTAACATTACAGAAGGCACTGTGATTGATTTTAAACAAATTGTTTTAAAATAGTTTCATTTTGATGAAAAAAAGCTCGCAAAAAAAACTTACTTTCTCTGCGGCTACCCATGATGGATCGTCGCTTGTCTGATTTGTCTGAAAATAGCTGTCAATAAATAAACTGTGATGTTCAAATAGTGGCTCTAACTGGTTTTCTCAAGAAGAAGGACTATTTAACTTGTGAAAAACAGCTTTCGTAAAAGAATATACCCATTACAGGTTTTTGTATGCAGTAACTAACAAGCGTCCCGTTTTTAGGCTACTGGGCATAAATGGGTTAATAGTTTCTTGCTAGTATTTATGTGCATAAGCAAAAAAATAATTATTTCTTTACATAAATTGCAACTCGCATGAATACTGACTTAGAGTTTAGAGTTAAAAGAAATGTTTTTTTTTTGAATTCATAGAAAATGTACTATAAAACTGATGTCTATTTTGTACCTTTGTTTTAAAACATATTAATTTTTGTACCGTACTTGTAGTAATAAAATACAAGAAAGCAGATATATGTTTAAAATCCCTTATATGTAAGTGTTACTAGTAAAAGAACAATGGAACAATATGATATTCAAAAAAACTTGCACTTGGAAGGCTGTATTGTGATACCTCATCAGTTTATACCCCATCAAAATTACAAAGAAAAATAAAGGCTTTTAGGTATGAGGAATAATAAAGGAAATCCACTAGTAAAACAATGAAAAAGCTAATAAAGAACGCTTTAATCTTTTCACAAAATACTTTTGATTCAGGATTAATAAAAATAGACACTTCCATTTTCGAAATAATATTGGACAAAATATTTAAAGGCATTAAATTCCATACGTATTTGATGCCTCTAAGGAAGCCGTTTTCTTTATATTTTCTTTCTTCTGCAGACGACATTGTATTCTTTCCTCACGTGTCATAATTGTTTCTCTTACACCATGTGATCCTATGTGGCATACTGGTAGGAAAGGTATTAGTAGAACTCTAATCTTGTGAATAATCCGTAAGGAAAGATTTTGTGGAGAATTAGGATGAACCCTCCGGCCCCCTTTTACTTCTTTTTACCGAGTAAATGAAGTATTGTGATCACAAAATAAAAAAAAAGAATCACTCAAATTTCAGTCTAAATTTTGATTTTCTTTTTAAACACATCCATGCACGGAAAGAAATATGATTGTAACAATGCTTAATACGTGCTTAACTTGGCAATCTGCTTTTTACTTGTAATATGTTGCTTCCTTTAAGATGGTTTTTTTCTGCAATAAGAGTATCTCGAGACTTATATAGTAGTTCACCACGGTGGTACACTAGGATCCAGTGGAAAAAGAATCCTATGAAAGTTAACTTTGCGATTTCAGAAATAATATTAGAGATATAAATTTGAAGGTATTAAATTGATGACATATTCGATAAGGTATTCAAAAAAGCTTTTCTTTTGAACAACGTTCTTCTTCTGAAGTGGCCAGTGCATCCTCTCCTCGCATGTCATAATTGCTTCTCTAGCTCCATCCCACTTATGTGGTCCTTCTAATCTATACTGGTAAGAGAGGCATGGCCCGAACATCAATTTCATGAACAGTCTAAAGTCCGTAAAGAAGAGCTTAGGGAAATTTGGTTTCACTCCCAATTCATCTGCAACTTCGTCCATGTACGAAACAAAATCCACATGTAGGGAAGTTTTCTCACCTGGTAGGTAGCGTTTCATAATATTTTGATTCCTTCGCTTAATATACTTTCTCATTTCAGCTTCAGAAGGTAGACGGCTTTTCCCAGCAAATACACTGGCTGCCCACCTACATTGCAACTCACCAAGTGGGAAACCTGGACCAAGCGGAAGAAGAAGTCCTATAAAAGCCAACTTTGAATGTCTAAGTTGAGGAGGAAACACTCCTTTGTACAAGTTTATCATTCCATCTTCTATAGGAAGAACCCCTTCCTGAAGAAAGGGGTATTTTAAAGTGTACCCTGTTGCCATGATTACTACATCAACTTCTGTTACTTCTTTGTCTCCTTCAAAGAGTACGCCATCTTCAGTGAAATATTTTATATCGCCTTTCTGAAGTACTGAACCAGATAGAAGTTTCGATCCAATATGATCATTCAAAATTGGATCTTTGGACAAAAGATGATTTTTTGGTTGTATAGTGTATAGTCTGTGATTAAATTTGGGATCTAGGTAAAATGTCTCTAGATACCAGCTTGTAAATTTCAGCGGTAGTATGTCTAAAAACATTGTGAGATACCTTCGAAGTATGACGTAGTCAATAGGATAACCATTCGGTCCAACTCTGTTGATTACAAATGTCCCACTGCGAGTGCTCAGATATACCTGTAAAATGAAGAATACAGGAGTCAGTATTTAAAGATGCACATAAATATGTAAATATATACTTTTTTTGTGTATGTAGTACCTAAAGTAGGAGCGGTGCATGGGTAATTCTCCAAAAACAGAACATTGTCAAGTACGGAAAGAATTAAAAAAAAAATGCTTGACTCATAAAAGTTGTTTGTTGTAAGAAATAATTTTTCAACTTTTTTCCATTAGTTTTTTTTTATTTTTAGTTTCTTATCATTATACTTCAATGATATAACTCATTTATTATTCGCCAATTTTATTTCTACATTCCACAAACAAAATATGTGCTAATTAACTATGTGTACTAAAATGCATAAATTAATAAGGTTTCAATGTGCTCAACTATTTGACTAATCAAGGCATAGTAGTCTAAAGTTTGTTCCTAAGGTCTTTATGTCACTGTCCTAGCCAAGGAATATGTTCGATAATTATAGTTGAACGATTAAAAAAAAAATGCTGTATGACAATGTCGTTTATCCCCAAGCATTTTATGGATCATGGATGTGTCCTGGTGTTTGGATTATATTTCTAAAATTTTAAACTGGGGTACATAACATTTTGCGATCAATATCTTGCACAACATAATAATAACTGAATGAATAAGTAAACAAAATGAACTATTTCACTTTGCCCCAGGTGTATGTGAAGAATTTCATTGAACATTTAGAATCAAAACAAGCCTAAGATAAACCAAAAAAGCACTGCTCTGAAAGTTAGTAGACTTCAGCTAATGCTTAAAATAGTAATAACTAGAATTGATCAGTACACAATATTAAAAATTAATTTTTATTAAACACGAACAATTACAATGTGAGTGTCAAATTTTGAACATGATCTGTGCATTTTTTTTCCATTGATTCTTAGGGATATTGATAATTTTTCTGGAATCAATAATATGATGAGGAAGTTAGTTAAAATATTTCTAGATAGATTGCTGCTGAAGCACCGAAGATTAAATACGTAATCAATTAAATACATTTTACAAGTAAATACTTTAGAAAATCCAACTACGAACATATACATAGTAAAATGAAACATTGTCTAAAATGAATTATTTTTACAAACAAAATTGACTGAGGAACGCAGCATCCTTTTCAACTTTTAACTTTTTTTTTTAGTTTTAAAGAATAAAAAAAATGGCCGTGTTTTACTATTCCTTCTTTTCGTGATATTTATGATGATTTCTGTTATTTGCCCATTTTCTTAACATACCAATATAACAGGCTAAAAAGTGATTAATAGCTGACTCTCTTATAAAAACTTAATATGAGAAGAAAATAATAACAAATAGATATGAAACTAGTTATTTTTTTAACTTCTTACCTGCTTAGAAACACTACTGACTTCAACAGCTGCATCGAGGGCTGAACACCCCATTCCAACCACGACAACTCTCTTGTCTGTAAACTCATGTACCCTCTTCAGACTATGAGTATGCATTACTTTTCCTTTGAACTTGTCTTGTCCTGGGTAATGCGGCATTTTCGGACGATTAATGTGTCCTGTGCAAACCATAACTCCATCATAAATATCAGTTTCTACTTTATTCGTCACTGTGTTCCGAACGGTTACCATCCACTTCCCAGTTTCGTCGTAATCCTCTGCCATATGAACATGTTCAACTTCCATGTTGAACTGCACGTGCCTCTCAACATCCTTATGTTTCACATACTCAAGAGTGTATTGGTACAACTCACTATGCCTCATGTAGTTGTTGTATTCTTTGCGAGGCGGGAAGTTGCTGACAGCTCCCATCTCTTTGCTGTGGTTTATGATTGTCGTGGGCATTATGGACGGAACACCAATTGTACTTTCTTCTCTGTAGCACCACGTCCCTCCTAGCTTGTCAGTTTTCTCAAAGCAAACGGGATCCAGACCTTCGTCTTTCAACATCGCAATGGACCCAATTCCGGAAAATCCTCCGCCGAGGACAGCAATCCTCTTCCTGTCGACGGACATGTCCTGGAATCAAGTCGAAAAAGGAAACTTAAATTTGGTGACATTTCTGGGTTCTTGAAAAATATAGCAAGCATAATTGAAACTATGCAAATCATTGTTTCTTTTAATCTAACTCTACAGAGGAGGGGGGAGGCGGTTTAAAAATACTAACTACAACTAACTATGAAAGAAGTTTTTACTCGGGGAAGAATTATTCTCAAAAGGAAATAATAAATTCTTTTACATTAACATATCTTAAAAAAATAAATAAATAAACATCATATTCCGCAAAGAAAGGAATTAAGCAATAGGGTGGAGCGAAAAACAAAAATTTTGGAATTTTTTTCTGTAATACCCGGCAAAAGCTGTGCATGCGTAAGTACAAAACACGTGTGAAATATTATCAAGTTTGAACAACTCCTTTAGGGTCCTACCAGGGCTTGAATTTCTCTAAAAATACGAAAAAATGTCAATTTTCAAAAATTTTTTGGAAAATATAAATAATCACCATTTTTGTTCGATAACCATTAAAATGCTTCCTTTTAATACTCTTTTCATGCATCTTCAAAATTATTTACATTCTATTCGGTATTAAATTCGTACATAAACCGTAAAGTTCCGTGAAATTAACCAAAAATTGACTTTTTTTTACCATTTTTTGCACATAGCAATAATTCTTCTTTTGTAATCCAGACACTATTTTTTGCAATGAATGGGCAAAATGCAGCTTTTAGTTGTAAGTGCAATTATAGTTCGTTACATTAACAGCCCAAAACGCACCACAAGGAGGTAGCTGCATTTCGTGCAAGGAGGTAGTGTCATTCTGCCTTTCCCATCCACCCAGCCATGTTGTTTACATATTTTCAACACATTTATACGGACGCAATTACTATCTGACGTTAAACAGGTTTCTCCTTTTGAATCAAAGTTTGAAATTTGACTCATGACTCAGTTTTTACCTTGACGATTGCGAGTATATAGTTTTTCATTTAAATTCATATCTTGTCTCTTCCTTCAATAGCAATCGGCCGTTTCACTAACCAGTTTTGAACACTCAAAACAGTCGGAGTGTAGAAGAGGTATACTTATTGAATCACTGATAAAGTACAACTTGTTTTCGAAAGCTTGTCTTATTAACGTTGCAAAAACTCGGTGGAAGATACCAAAGCTTTAAACAGGGATAAAAGTACTTGATGGACATTGTCAATGTAATACAGAAAGAAAAAAGTGACCCTGATCTCACTATCGAAAATTAGAGACCTTTCAGTCATTGGCTTTCATTAATTCGAGCTAACAGAGTTATGAAGCTGTTGATTTTCAAGCTGAGCTTCTAATGAGATAAAGATACTTGTCAGTTATATCATTAAAAAATACGCTTCTGTATAGTTCAAGAAATTAGAAATTAAAAAAAAAAAAAAACAAAGAAAATTTCCGAGAAAGAAAATTTCCATGGAGCTGTAATCATATTAAAAATTACACATTCTATAAAAGTTTAAAACTAGAAGAATAAATTGACTGGTTAACGCTTGTTTACTTTCCTCCCATTAATGATGTCAATTAGAAAAATCGCATAGTTTGAACTTTCAAAACTTAATATTGGTCATGAAAGTTCTCATTTAGTTATCAAAGTGTTTTCTGATGTTGTATGCCTTTCCGTAACCCAACTCCTTTACAGTTTGACTATCGTCCACTGCCGTGCATGGCTAATTACAAGTTCTCAAAATTAACAAAGCAGGCATTTCTTCGAATCAGCGGATCCACAAAGAAGAGAAGATCATCAATTAAATGAATTATAGATTGCGTAACTTTCATTATACATACAATTCCATGTTTCACGGAAATGTTTTTTCTTTTTTTCAAAATTTCTAATTTCCTGAACCATTATATTTTTTAAAAATATAACTGACGAGTATCTTCATCTCATTAGAAATTCATCTTAAAAATTAACAGATTCATTACTCTGTTAGCTCGAATTAACGAACGCTAATGACTGAAAGGTCTCCGATTTTTGATAGTGAGATCAGGGTCACTTTTTTCTTTCTGTATTACACTGACAATGTCCATCAAGTACTTTTCCTCTTTTTTTAATCCGTTTTTAAAGCTTCGATATCTTCCACTGAGTTCTTGCAACGTTAATAAGTTAACTTTTAAAAAACAAGTTGCACTTTATCAGTGATTCATTAAGTATACCTTTTCTACACTTCGACTGTTTTAAGGGTTTAAAACTGGTTAGAGAGACAGTAGACTGCTATTGGAGGAAAAGGCAAGATATAAATTTAAATGAAAAACTTGATGGCTCGCAATCATCAATGCCAAAACTGAGTCATAAGTCTAACTTCAAACTTTGATTCAAAAGGTGAAACTTGTTTAACATCAGAAAGAAATTGTATCCGGAAATATGTGTTGAAAATATGTAAACAACGAGGTAGGTGGATGGAAAATGCAGAATGATGCCCGAAGTGCAGCTACCTCCTTGTGGTGCGTTCTGGGCTGTTAATGTAACGAAATATAATTGCATTTACAACTAAAAGCTGCATTTTGCCCATTCATTGCAAAAAATAGTATCTGGATTCCAAAAGAAGAATTGTTGCTATGTGCAAAAAATGGTAAAAAAAGTAAATTTTTGGTTAAGTTCACGGAAATTTACGGTTTATGTACGAACTTAATACTGAATAGAATATAAATAATTTTGAAGATGCTTGAAAAGAGTGCTAAAAGGAAGCATTTTAGTGGTATTAGAACAAAAATGGTGATTATTTATATTTTCCAAAAAAATTTAGAAAATTGACATTTTTTCGTATTTTTAGAGAAATTCAAGCCCTGGTAGGACCCTAAAGGAGTTGTTCAAACTTGATAATATTTTACACGTGTTTTATACTTACGCATGCACAGCTTTTGTCGGGTATTACAGAAAAAAATTCCAAAATTTTTGTTTTTCGCTCCACCCTATTAAGCAAGCAGGGTAAATAAAATGTACTACTGTGTAAGTAATTACGGAATTTTTGCTTTACAAAAACGGATAAGTAATTAAATAAAGAAGAAGGTAGAGAATGAAAATCATTAACATAAACCAAGTCATGATAATATTGTACATATCTTACAAAATTATGTTTGAAACTTCAATACATAATGCACAAAGCTAAATGTCTCATGTATTCATCTCCTTTCTCAGTTCAAGTGTAATGAATGCAAAACACAATTTTACCTGTAGCCTATTTTTTAAACTGTATTAACACATTAATAACAGTTAAATATGTAATTGAATAAAAATAGTTTCTCTTTTCTTACGTCAAAATCTTATCAGTTATACGTTGACAGACATTAAAACTTTAGTCATACTCTTGCCCAAAAGGGGAAAAAAAATCCGATATTTTGAATATTTGATGTTTTTTAGATTTTATTGCATATTTTGCGCTCAATTATTTAAAACTATTGATTGCATTATAGGGATGATGCTTTTATCTGTAATATATCTGGTAAATAATCTGGTAAATAGAGCAAAAATTTTGCAATTGATTGATTTTCGTATTTTGTTTTGACACTTCTGGGATATTTCCCAGTTTTCTCTGCTTTGTCCACTTGTACATCTGCTTATACATCTTATTTTCATTTTCTCAATTGCACTTTCCGAACGTAATCGGAGTCAAACCTGTTGAAAGAAAAAAAATCGAATTTTGGCATCTTAACTTTGAATTATGTTTTTCGCTGTCATAAATTGAAACTGTTGACCTTTTTTAGCAAAATTGCTCTCGTTTTACTGTTGCTCAATCAGACTACCGTATTTTTTCGCCGTATAAGACGCACCAAAAGTGCCTGCATATAAGACGCAGGCACTCCCCCCCCCTATTTTGGGGAGAAAAATTGCGGCTTATACGGCGAAAAATACGGTACATGTTATTAGACATTCATTGCACAGCCAAATTTCTTTCATATCTTCCTCATCAGAAAGACAACTTCGGAAAAAAGGGGTTCCTTGTGTCCCCCCCCCCTCCTCCAAAAAATGCTGTTCTTTATAAACTATGTTCTTTTGACTTGTATTTTCAGCCAAGTTATTTTGTAATAATAAAGTTAAGAAAAAATTTTTTTATATCAATTTGCATGCCCCTGTTTTAAAGATAGAGAAATGGCAACCTAAATTTGCAAAGTTATAAGTATCAGATTTATTATTTAATTTTGAATTTTTTTCAGCTATTTTCTTTAAACAAAAACATAAAAATAAATACAGCAAAAGACAAGAAGTTCTGTCAAGAACTAAACGAGCCTACTTTCCCGTACATCGACATCGGCATTCTAGCATCTGATCAATATTCTATTAATTATCTGAAACTGAAAATTATGTCAAACATACCTTTATAGCACTTAAAGCTGATTTCTAAAAGCAAAATATACCCCTCTCATCAGATGAAATAGACACGTAAAAAGTAAATAAACGAGCAAATAAAGTTTTGTCGCACCATTTAAAGAATGTAACTGTCATAGTTCTTCCGTAGAAAAATTCCACAATCGTTTTCAAAAGAAAAAAAAATAAATAAATGAAAGAACAAAGAACATCAAAACACATTTTATCAAAGAAAGAAAAAAAAATCGTTCGTTAATAAAATGTCTCGAATTTCATTTTTAATCCGATGCCAGTTGTTAAATATAAATAAAGAATAAAATGCTCTCGTGAATGAAAAATTTTTGTTAACAAAAAAATCGTCTGCCAGAAAAAAAAACAATAATAATAATAATAAATTAAACAAAACAAATAAATAAATAAACAAAAAATCGCCTGCATTTCCGCCGTGTTTGCGGAGTCAGAGTCCTCACGAGATTATTCAGAAAAGTACTTTACAATACATTATTTATCAAAACCATTTTCTTACAAAGTTAGTTCGAAGGAAATCTGCCTTTAAGTTCAGAATCAACATTCAATTTAAATTTCCCCGTAGGCGCTCATGTTATAAAATTTTCTGAACGATTCATCGTTGAACGAAAAATGGTTCAAATTAAAAAGTGAAATATGGGAATGAGTCTCTCCGAGATCTTTCGAACAAAGAAAAGTTTATTCAATTCGGACGGTTCACTTAAAAGTTATTGGGTGGGGAAAGGTTGTTTGAACGGTTCAATGTTGAACGAAAAAATGTTCAAATTGAAAATTTAAATACGGTAATGAAGAATCCTTGCCGAGATCGTTCAAACAAAAAAAAGTTTGTTTAAATCGGACTGTTCACTCAAAAGTTATTAGGGAAGGGAGCTTGTTAGAGCGGTTCAATGTTGAACGAAAAACTGTTCAAATCGGAAATCTAAATACGGGAATGAAATATCCTTGATAAGATCTTTCGAACAAAAAAAATTTGTTCAAATCGGACTGTTCACTAAAAAGTTAATATCGCAGGACAAGTTGTTTGAACAGCTTAAAGTTGAACCAAAAATTGTTCAAATCGAAAAATCAAATATGGGAATGAGCTGTACTCGCCGAGATCTTTCGAACAAAAAAAAAAATCGTTCAAATCGGAATATTCATTCAAAAGTTATTAGGGGGGGGGGCAGACAGACAGACCGACAGACCGACGCACAAATTCCCCATCTCAATACCCTACTTTAAAATTTTTAATTTTTCGATATTCATTTTATCTTTTTATTTTTTTAACTTGGCGATTATTTTTTAGATGCATTAAGCTACTTTTAATACTTTTTTCATCTTTCTTTTATTTTCAACGGGAAAGTAGGCAGAAAAATGAGGCCAAACGAAAAAAATAAAAATGAGACACTGTATAAAAAAAAATAGAATAGCCGCCTTAGACCTGACTTAAGGGTGGTAACTCATTGCACAGTACTAATGTAGTTTAATAACACACCAAAGAGCTACCAAAAACGTTATTAAACGGAATTGAAGTAAAAGAAAATATGACAGTTATATTTAGTATTTTAAGTACTAAAACCAAAAGTCTATAAAAAAATTATAGATGTGTATTTTTAAACGCATTCGGGTTAACCAAAATAATATTGCCCTTTTAATGCAATAATTGATAAACCACTTCAAGCTCCGGTGTGGGGGGAGGGGGGGGGGTTGATCGTCCAAATCTAAGTCTAAAAAAAAACACGTTCTAAAATACTTTAAGTTGTTTTAAATGCGCATTCCTTACACACCATAAAATAAGTCATATTGTTGCAGGGTCATTCCACGTCAAATCATCCAGGGGTGTGCACCATGGGTCTTCAGATTTTTATGAAACTTGGTGAGACTGTTCTACCCATGGATATAAGAATATTTGGAGATTTTTAGATTAATATATCAATTACTTTCGGAATGGCAACACCTCAAAGTTTTGTCAAAAATTTGTCGCTTAACCAAATTTGCAGATCCAGCAGACGGACATACATCTACAATTTTTACTGTAAAACAGTTATTTTTTATGCTAGAGGGGTATTTTTTTTTGCATTTTGTTCAGAAATGTACTGTTAATTTGATTATGTAGTTAGATTTAAGATTTAAAGTAATTAAATTACCTCTAAAAATCAGTAATCAGCAAAATTGAAGATAATTTTAAGCACTGACATGGGTTCAGAAACCACCCAATAACATTTTTAGCGTTCGAAAACCACTAAAACCCATTATATTACCGAAAACTAGAGTAAAAATGAGAGAAAGTGATGCAATAAAATTGGTGGGGTTTTGAGTTTTACTTAGGTTAGAGATGATTAAAATTACGAATTTAAAAAGTAACGAAATCAGTAAGAAGTTGTCTTCTATATAATACAATAACACATAGAAGCTGTTTTATAGCACTTTAAGAACATGAATAATGAATATACTGACAGGTAAACATATTAATTTTAACATAAATATTATTCGACTACTATTTACAATGACTTCTGAAAATGGGAACTTACAACTTTGATCAGTGTTCTGTAGCTCCAGTTCAAATCCAAAGGAACACTTCTGACGTCTAGGTGGAAGTGTACATTAGTATAATTATGGGCAGAAAGCTTCCCCTTACAGATTTTAATAAGCTATAAGTAGTTATATATTTTAAAATTACGTTTGATAGTTTTAACCAATAATTGTTTTTTTTTTTTTTTTTTTTTTTTTTTTTAAGTAACTATACGTTCATAAAACATCTCCACAAGTTTCAAAACGACGTTTGATGGCCAATTGCACTTAGAAGAACATCATTTGTCCCAGTTGGAATGATTTATTTGGTTTGCCTTGACAGTCAGTCCTTTTGCAATCTTTGTTACTAATTTGAGAGAAACGGGGTTCCAAGTAGAGACTGAAGAACTATAATTCAAATCAATGATATTAACTAATTGTCTAAATCACTTATTTGCAGATGGAAATTACGTTGCTATGCTGACTTCTAAAATTTTAACAACTATTTTTAAAAGTATTCCACCTTTCATTAATATTTTCCATTAATTCTGATCCGATTTTATAAAAATTACTCATATGTGATGTTCAGGCACAACTTCAATCAGGCACAAAATATGCTGAAGGGGAACAAGACGTTCAACTTGTCGTTCAGGCCAATAGAAAGTTTCAGAAGGTTCATGTGGGTGCATAAAAATAACTGATGTCGTTTTCTCCTTTATTAATTTTGTTCACAAACCCAATCCACCAGTTCTCCTCATAAACGCAAGCGACATAATTATTTAGGTCTGGTTTTAAGATCTCCAACATAGATGAACATGCTGCTCCTCTAACGAAATCCCATCCAATGAAATCCCATCAGTAAAGTACTCCATTTTTTTATGTTTGGAAATTGAACTTTAATATACTCTGTCGTTCTCTGTTGAACATAATAGACAAATGTAACATAATGATTTAGGTCATCTGATATAAAGCGTAACGGAGTTTCTTTGAGGGATCAGAGGTCATACTGTAATCTACAGTATGACCTCTGATGGATCCCTCAGAGAAACTTTACTGATGGGTGCAGTGCCCAGTACAAAAATTTCAAAAGTATGATGAACTTATGTAAACATAAATCAGATTTTGAGATAGATGCTTGCTGGTCTTTCCATGGAACAAGTCATAGGAAAACTGTTTGTGATGGCATTGGTGGAACTGTCAAGAGAACTGTTACAAAAAAAAAAAAATCTTCAAAATGTTTATCAATCCACTCAAATTACAAATGCCCACCAAATGTACGTGTTTTGTTGCAGTCTTTTTTCTAAGATTTCTTTTTTTTTTTTTTTTTTTTTTGACAAAAAGGAAATTTGCAGACATTAAAATAAACTAGAAGAACGTTTTTCGACGGGTAAAACAATTTTAGGAACAAAAAGTTTTCATTTCTTCTGTCCCTTGTCAACTAATCAAATCACAGCAAAACGAACAAGTCTAGATTTTAAAACATGCATTAGATGGGATTTCGTTAGAGGAGCAGCATGTTCATCTGTGTTGGAGATCTTAAAACCAGACCTAAATAATTATGTCGCTTGCGTTTATGAGGAGAACTGGTGGATTGGGTTTGTGAACAAAATTAATGAAGGAGAAAACGACATCAGTTATTTTTATGCACCCACATGGACCTTCTGAAACTTTCTATTGACCTGAACGACAAGATGAACGTCTTGTTCCCCTTCAGCATATTTTGTGCCTGATTGAAGTTCCAGAAGAAACATCACATATGAGTATTTTTTATAAAATCGGATCAGAATTAATGGAAAATATTAATGAAAGGTGGAATACTTTTAAAAAGAGTTGTTAAAATTCTAGAAGTCAGCATAGCAACGTAATTTCTATCTGCAAATAAGTGATTCGGACATTTAATTAATATCATTGATTTGAATTATAGTTCTTCAGTCTCCACTCGGAACCCCGTTTCTCTCAACTTAGTAACAAAGATGGCAAAAGGACTGACTGTCAAGGCAAACCAAGTAAATCATTCCAAAAAAAACAGGGACAAATGATGTTCTTATCAAACATCGTTTTGAAATTTGTGGAGCTGTTTTATGAACGTATAGTTACTTATGAAAAAAAAACAATTATTGGTTAAAACTATCAAACATAATTTTAAAGTATATAACTATTTATAGCTTATTAAAATTTGTAAAGGGAAGCTTTCTGCCCATAATTATACTAATGTACACTTCCACCTAGACGTCAGAAGTTTTCCTTTGGATTTGAACTGGAGCTAAAGAACACCCATCAAAGTTGTAAGTTCCCATTTTCAGAAGTCATTGTAAATAGTAGTCGAATAATATTTATGTTAAAATTAATATTTTTACTTATCAGTATATTCATTATTCGTGTTCTTAAAGTACTATAAAACAGCTTCTATGTGTTATTGTATTATTTTGGGTCAGTAGAAGACAACTTCTTACTGATTTCGGTACTTTTTAAATACGTAATTTTAATCATCTCTAACCTAAGTAAAACTCAAAACCCCACCAATTTTATTGCATCACTTTCTCTCATTTTTAATCTAGTTTTCATTAATATAATGGGTTTTGGTGGTTTTGGAACGCTAAAAATGTTATTGGGTGGTTTCTGAACCCATGTCAGTGCTTAAAATTATCTTCAATTTTGCTGATTACTGATTTTTAGAGGTAATTTAATTACTTTAAATCTTAAATCTAACTACATAATCCAATTAACAGTACATTTCTGAACAAAATGCAAAAAAAATTACCCCTCTAGCATAAAAAATAACTGTTTTATAGTAAAAATTGTAGATGTATGTCCGTCTGCTGGATCTGCAAATTTTGTTAAGCGACAAATTTTTGACAAAACTTTGAGGTGTTGCCATTCCGAAAGTAATTGATATATTAATCTAAAAATCTCCAAATATTCTTATATCCATGGGTAGAACAGTCTCATCAAGTTTCATAAAAATCTGAAGACCCATGGTGCAAAATCTCGTTTTGGCTGGATGATTTGACTTGGAATGTCCCTGCAGCGGAGCTTCCCTCTATGAGATATACTCTTCAACCGAAGCCTCTTAGTGTGTCTGCGAGTGATTGGTAACAGCAAGATTTGATTAGTAGAGATTGGGGCTACGTTGCGGCACCTGGTCGGTACTGGGGGCATAGCTAACTTGTTAGGTGAAACGCCAAATAGTTTTGCCGCTGACCATTTTTATATTTTACTAATTTTAACCCATTAATGCCAGACATTTTTTTCCAAAGATATTTTTTATACTGGTTACAAGCAGTGTTTGATGGACAGGAAAAATAATAAAAAAAATGTTATGTAAAAAATAATTTTTTTATTAAGGAAATAAAAGTCGTCCCTTAAAAGTTACGATAGTCCCCAGAGGGTACATACTTTTTTTACTAAAATTGTTTTCTGCCTACGATATAATATTTAAAAAGACATTTTATAAGAAGAAATAAAATCAGCAATTAACATAAACTGGGAAGCTGGGAATAACTTTGAAAACTTATCTTTTTTTCTTGAGATTGTGAACGATGTCATTTTTGATTAAGATCATATTAAAACTGCTACAGAACACACTTTACAATGGTTATGTGCTGCAATCTGTTAATAACGAATTGAAACAATACCGAGGTACTAATTGAACACTATTATTTGGTTGAAATGTTCATTTTGGGGAAATTCAGACCTTTTTTTGGACCGTCCGGCATTAATATGTTAACTATCTTTTAATTATGTGTTATTATTTTAATAAACAGGCCTCAACAATTTGATACCTAAATATTTATTTTAAGCTACGATACCACACACCATATCATTATGAAACAACTTATAACTGCACTAAAAGTAACCCTATTTACAAAATCAGACACAGTTTCCAAACTTACACTCTTTACAATTTACAATTCGTTTTGAAAATATGTTACTGCTAAAATTAAATCAATATATTTACCAGATTATTGACGGCGTCTAACAAAATTTATCTCGTGCAACGTATGGTTCAACTCAATTATTAATTAAAGCTAAGTTTTTGCCAACAATTCGTAGATTACGTATACAAAGCAAGAGAATATGCTTACTGAAGAATCTAGCTAATTTTGCAGTATTTTGTAAAGTTTCGAACTGGAGGAAAACTTTAACACAAGAATGATACTCTTCAGTACTTAATTTCACTAAAAAGTTATGTAACACATTTTATTCTGACATTTGACTCATCTGAGAATGATTACGGATAGAAGTTATCACTTTTTAGTATATCGCAACTATACATTACATTATCTAATCTCTTTCAGTTATAGATAATAAGGTAAGGAGAGTCAAATAACCGCAATGGAGATTAAGATATTTGTAGAAATTTATATCATTAGGTGTCTATTTGAAAAAAAAAGAGAATTCTTGAAAGAGTTAAAAATATGCTGGTTATGACCTTTTTGTTTCAATTCATGAGTTATTAACGTATTTCATTTTAAACATAAGAGTTTTATTATAAGATACACTTATCAATGTATTACACTATTTGCAATGGCACCCAATAAAAGTATATGTTACTGTTGACACATAGCTGCATTCAAGCTAAAGGGATAAAAAAACGTACCCGTGAGAAAATATAGATATAAAAAAATCTTACATTAAGAGCTGTTACCTCTCATCCCGTCACACGTGTCTCTATTTTTATTGCTTTTGGTTTTGTCAATTAAATGTTACATTTTGTTGTAATGATTTTATGAGTTTTATTTTAGACGCACGGTGGATGCCATAGTATATTTATCATGTCGATAATAAACTCAGGAGTGTAGCAGCCTCAAAGGGGGGTGATGCCATCTCACCTAAGGGCTTTGAGGTGGAAGGCATATGTTCCAGTTTGGAGTCAGCCGAACGCGGAACTCCTAACTTATAAAGCAGTATGTTACCGCCCCTAAGCCAGGGCTGAGACAGAAACATGTAATACACCGAAGATTAGGTTATTCCATCCAAGGATTGCTGTTTCGTGGTTGTTAGCACTCATTAACCTGGAATTGAAGGCAAAAATCCACTTATAGAAGCAAAGAGAGCCAAAAACCTGGTAGCTGATTTGAAATTAGAACACTAGCGAACGACCGCACAATGGTGCAGTACAACTCGTAAATTTTAAGGCAGATCTTTATACCCAGCTCTGACTTTAAATTTACGAGTTATACCGTGCCAAGGTGTGGTCGCTCGCTGGTGTTCTAACTTCACATTAGCTACCAGAGTTTTGACTTTCTTTGCTTCTATAAGTGGATTTCTGCTTCCCGTTCGGTTTACATCCTATTCTGGCTGACGGTTGCTTACTAGCTCGAAACTGCTGTCCTTGGATGGTATAACCGAGTTAGCGGTGTATTGCATCCTAGGATTTAACTAACAATCCCGCTTTTATCGACCCGATGAAGGGATGAAAACGACGACCATGAGTCGACCGTGCCCAATCCTGGAATCAAACCCGAGTCTACTTAATACCCAAGCTTTGCTTTCAATTTACAAGTTGAACTGTACCATTGCTGTGACTTTCCACTGGTGTGCTGATTTTAGTTTAGATGCAAGTTTATTTGGCATGTTTTGCTTCTATAAGATAATATCAGGCACCAGCTCATTCACTGCTTTATCCGAACTGATGAGGTCAAATAAGGACGAAACTGCGACAGCATAACCAAGCTGGCTGTGTGAGTGTGTTGCATCTATTTCTGCCTTAGCCGTGGCTTAGAGGTGGTAACTTACCGATTATCAACCCATTGAAGTAATTTTTATTTTATGATATTAAAAAGAAAATCAGCCTCTGTACTACCGCCAGAAGCTATGCTTTTATTAAATAACCCAAACTTATGATATTGATAGTGGTGAATTGATAAATTCATCTGCATTAACTGAAACTTTATCCCATTTGTCCTTTTGATATAACCTTCAACATCATACAGGGTGTCCACTCCAATCGTGGACCAATAGCTAATTTCTAAACCGTTAGAGATAAGCATATAGTTTATTTAGGAAAACATCTCCAAATTATGAAAGGAATTTTGGGTCTATTCAATGTTTTTCAAAAAATCAAATTTTGAAAGAGTTACGAAATTTAAATTTTTATACAGCCCCTCAGTCCTATCAATCATATTTAGTAAAACATTCTTGACACTGTAACGTTTAAAACTAAAAAAAAATCACTCTTCTACCACAAAAATTGACCGAGTTATGACGTTTTGAAAAATCAAGATTTTGAAGGATTTCGCATACGGTCCCTTAAGCGATCTCTCGATGACGTCATGAAATAATGCAAAATCTTGATTTTTCAAAACGTCATAACTCGGTCAATTTTTGTGGTAGAAGAGTGATTTTTTTTTAGTTTTAAACGTTACAGTGTCAAGAATGTTTTACTAAATATGATTGATAGGACTGGGGGGCTGTATAAAAATTTAAATTTCGTAACTCTTTCAAAATTTGATTTTTTGAAAAACATTGAATAGACCCAAAATTCCTTTCAAAATTTGGAGATTTTTTCGTAAATAAACTATATGCTTATCTCTAACGGTTTAGAAATTAGCTATTGGTCCACGATTGGAGTGGACACCCTGTATAAACTTATTCTATTCAATAAAAACAAGCTTCTGTCAGCTAACCCGGTGACTGCCATTATTTTACATTTAGTACGTTTTATAATACTTATTGCATTGCAAAAATTATCATTTAAATGTATGAGTTGGGGTCTCAGTTTTGGACTAAAATTCTTATTGCTCTGGGCCGAACATTATGTGAATAAAGTTTTTTTTTTCAAATCCAGAAATCCATATGTATTTTTATGTTTTTTCCATTTAGTTTTTTATTAATAATGAGTAAAATAAAAGCATTATCAGTGAGTACCGAAGAAGTTTATTTTTTCCATGCGAAGCCAATCAATCAATCACAAGCTTTTGAGTAGTGAAACATAGCTTCAGTTTCTTTCTAAACCTATGTCCAGAAAATGCCTCGGTTAAGTTGAATCGTACTTCAAAGTATTCATTTGGTTATCTGCAGATTAATAATATGGTTTGTGGTTTACATTTGATGCTTCTATGCAAGTATACGTTCTACGATTTACGTTTGTTCTCTGAATACTGATATTTTTTTCTGACAAAGACAACTGTTGCTAATGGAACACTACGGTTTGGCCCTGTACTACCGAAGTAAGAAAACTTTCAGTCTTACTTTAAAAATGTTAAGCTGAATACTAAATTGGTTGTTGTTTTCCAAATCGCGCGCTATTACTATTTCTAATGCGACGTATCTTTAAAATAATTCTGAAGTAACAGCCTAATCTGACAAACTGAAGGAAAAAAAACTGTTTCCTAATTGTTTTGTTGATAAAAAACATCAAATTTTCTTGTATAGATTTATCGGACACTTTGGTACAATTGGAAATTGGATGAGCGTATTGTTTTGTTATTTGAAGGATTTTTCTTTTTTGGCATTAGGAAATTAAAATGTTGAAGCTAGTGTGTATGAAGCAAAATTCCAAGCCTTCATATTACAAACTAAATTATTTCTGACCAAATAAGTTCTGTGAGATTTTTTCAGTACATGCTACAACATTAATAAAATTTGCTATAAATCTTGCTTGGTATATGACTTTATTGGGTGCATTATATTTGTTATCTTTACTATACTTTAAATGTCGTAGTTACGTCTCCCTTACTGACTAAGATCGACTACTGACTCCGCGTAAATTTATCCCTTACAACATTGCTAAAAGAGAAATATTTTCATACCGTGTTTAATTTTCTGATGCAGTTTTAGCAATACTAGACATAAAATAGTTGTGGAAAATATTTGAATAATCGCAGTGATGAAATTAATAGATAATGCAACTGTTTTTCCTTTGCTACTGGTCATTGGAAATATTTCTGTGGATCATTGAAAGGACACTCTATACATCGTTTATACAATACAAGAGTTACATAAATTTGTCACATGAACTATTCAGTTACATAAATTTGTTTGTGCCACTATTGTCGCAAGAAACAACACTTATTACAGATTTCAAATAAAGAGTTACAACAGTTCTGTAAATTTTCGAGATGTGCCACTATTGTTGCTAGTGGGCTATATATTAACTACTTATTCGCTGTTTCATAATTTAACTATCCACAATGCATTTTCAAACATGTTCAGAAAGACTACTTTTATTTTTTTTCTAGGCATGTGTAATATATATAATAGAAGACATTCTTGTTGACAATGTGCAATTTGTTACTTAAAATTAACAATTAAAAACATTCCTTTTTGGTTATAATATGAAGTAGAAAATTGCCCGGAAACTTGTTTTGAGATTTGCTTAATGTAATTTTTTAGGAGGTTTGCGTAAATAACGCATTTTTTTTTTTTTTTTTTTTTTTTGCAGTGCATATATGCTTACATTGATTTTGACAAAAAAATATGCATTTGTTTCGAAAAATAAAGAGCTGCTTGAAGGTTAAGGGCTTTCTAGGATATATAGAAGGTTTAAGATAAATGCAAAATGATCTTACAATAAGACGAAATTATCATTATTTTCCCGACGTCGTACAAATTTTTTTTGTATCTTTGTAAAACATTAAACTTGTTACTTAAAAAAATTCATTTGGTTTTAAAGCTAGCGCTTAAAATGGTTTAACCAGTGAGAAAATATTTGAATTTTTTAACTTCAAACCAGTTTCCCAAATCCTTTGAAGATAAATTTAAAAAATCATGTCTCCATATTATACTTTTTTTAAATTAAATATTTGAAAAGTAGAAAACTATCATTGTCACTGCTTTTCGTAATGAACATTATGATCTCATCCTCTACGAGTAACCAAATATATATCATATTAATTTTCGTTAATACTTAAAATTTGCTTTTGGCGCGAAAAGCAAAAAAAAAAGGGGGGGGGGGACTTTATTGTTCCGTCTGGTCATAAAAATTGCCTTTCAAATATATTTTTCTGTTCTTGAAAAGAAACGTTTTTAAAGCTGTCTTAAAACTTACGTGTCTTTTAATACACGTTTTTTTTTTGCTTCAATTTATATAAAGCATAAACAATTATCTTATAAAATCGCTTCCCTGCTAATGAAACTAAGTATTTTTCTTCATTCATAAGCTATTAATGCCTTTTTGGTGAAAAAATTTAATTTGTAAACTGCTCGCTAGTTGTAACTGCTCAGTTCTTTGTTGCTGTTCTTTTTTTTTTCTGTATATTAGAATTTTTGTTTTGCAGCAATATGCCTTAAACTTATATTTTTCAATTTTCAATTTGCGGTACTTTTTTCTTTTCTTTATATCTAGGACACAGTAAATATTAGAAAAAAACTCGGATTTGTCGGTTTTTACGGTTAGAAATTTTTTTAGGGGGGGGGGATGGGGTTCAAAACAAGAGGCCATATTATCATTAGAAGAACAAATTAACCCTCGTGGGTTCCTTGGGGTCATATGTGACCCCAATGCAATTTCTGTTAAATATATTTTGTTAATCAACCATTTGTTTTTAATGGCATTTTGTGGCTTTTATTCTTCTAGTTTTGTAATCAAAATAATGCTATTATTGTGTTTTATTTTTCTCGAATTGCATTTTTTGCACACAACACCCTTGGGGTCACTTCCCCAGAAGGCCAAAAAAAGAGGACGTTGCAACTTTTGTCCAAGATAACTGGACAGAAAATGCATTGAAAAATGTCATAAGTGTTTGAAATTCACTTGCAAAAATCATGTTTCTTCAGGTCTGTAACAGATGTAAATAAATCTACAGTTATTGTAAGTTTTGCTCTAAAATTATAATTTTAATTCATAAACTAAATTTTACTTTAATTGTATCTTTTTTTTTTGTTTTTTTAGTATTAAAAAGTGTGTGAATTAAAATAATGCATGAAACATTCAATAATTATAATGAATTAATTAAAGGAAGCATTGGGGTCGTATGACCCCAAGGGTCTTGAGTGTAACTGAAATGGGAGGGACCCACGAGGGTTAAAGCAACAATTTAAATGCTGTGAAAAAAACAAATATGTTTAGAACTTGTAAGGAAAACCAATGAGAAAAAAATTTTAACAAATGAAAAACAGATTTATCCTCTATTATTAAAAACAAATTACGAATCATAGATGTTTGTTTTCCTGAAGCGATATTTTTAAAATACTGCTTGTCTTAGGGGTACTATTCCATCGCCTGCTTGCTTAGAAAAGCAATAAACAAATAATAATAATAATAATAATAACAATTTTAATAATCAGAGAATGTGCCGGTTTATTAATTAGTTCATGTTTAACAAGGAGGAAATGAAGCTTCTGAGCCTTTTTCTTTAGATAAAAACCTGAAGAAAAAGAGCTTTGAACTTTTAAGAAGAGTTGTGTTTCAAGGTGAAACAATCTGAAGATAAGACGAGACAAGCAAAATATTTTTTTCGTCTTTTTCTGTAATAAGATAACATTATTTATCAACAACAACAAAGGCATATATAAACTTCTGGATTGCGTACTTAGCGTATCAATGTATCTAACGTTTAGAACAATAGGATAATTAAAAATATTCATTATAATGCCGACCCCACTGCTGATACTGCAAAATTCAGCATTGAACCAAAAATGTTGAATGGTAATTCACGGAGGAAAGTGCTTTCCTTTATTTATTGATTTTTTTTGCCACATTCTAAAGAACAGGATACCTTATTCTACAAAACGTACTACATAATTATGGTGTTATACTATGTGTAAAAAATATGAAAAAAAGTTTTGTTGTAGTACGTAATAGTGCTAAAAATAACTTTTTATGTGAAGTCTTAAAATAAGAGCTGAAAGGCCTCTAACATCCTTTATCCCTAATCGGAATTTCTGTTTCAAACAGTCTGCCTAGACAGTCAAAACATCTTAGATGTATCTAGAATATATTTTTACACTGCTTTAAGGATCCTAATTTGAAATCTTGTATATTTTCTGGTTCGATGCATACAGTCCTGCAAAAATGGGTACTTGGCTTTGGTAGATTTTTTAATTGCTGTATGTAGCAAGGCTTTAATACGGGAATTTTAAGAAAGATATAATACTAATATATTAAATTTCCTAATCACAGTAGAGCATCATTTGTGGAGCAGCATAATAAATTGACTTATATTTGAGTGAACAAAATACAAAAATACATTCAAGATAATTTACAACGAGTAAACACTTCTTGAAAAAAACATTTTTTTGTTTGTTAGATTTCTTTTAACAGTAACTATTTAATTACGAAAAAAAACTGTAAACAATTTCAAGCTATATACACCTAAGCGCATACTTAATTTATTCTTAGAATTAATGCGAAATACAAGTAATTTGAAAGTATTTTTCCACGGTCAGCTTAAAAGGCAGGTAGCACATTCGTTTACATTTTGTATTAGTACCCTCTACAACGACACGAATTAATAAACTTTTGCTACTTAGTTGAAGAAAAATATATGAAATTTCACAAAAAAAAAAAATGCTTTACTTACCCTAAATATAAAGGTAATTTTATCGTGTCAGGATAAAAATACGGTAATTGGATAAAATATTGCTAAAAAGGTATGCACAAAAATTTTGCTGTCAAAGTTCAAAACTTTTCATTCCAAATAAAAGAAAATGTACGTATATCAATTGAATACTTAGGGGAAAATAAAACGTTAGATGCAGTTAAGGCAGAAAAATCGGCTTAAGCTATTACACGCGATTCGAGATTTTTTTCCTGTTACTAATTCAGTTTTAAACTTTCATTGTTTCTCAGAATGATTACGTCCAATATACAATGAAGAACATTTAAGTGAGCTCACGTATAAGGTTATATAATGAATATAATGTGTTTTTAATGAGGCGAAGCACGTCACGGGAAATTTGAGGGTCGTACATTTCATTACTAAGGGCGCTTATCAGAGAGCCAATTTGTTTTTGCTTCCTCAAACTTGATTTTTAATTCTGTAAAAAAAGGGGGGCGGTGGTAGATTAGTAGTTTTGTGTTCTAAATTATAATTTACCATAATAATAGTTTTAAACTGTCTGAAATGTTCCTTTTACTGAAGAGTTACTGTACTATAAAGGAAAACCGTTTTCCATGATATCCAAGCAGATTTTTTTTCAAGACAATTTCTATCACTTATTAACAATTACGGATGACTTACCTGTCATTTTGTACCATACACCGCATTCATGCTGGAACAATTCTCAAGCAAAAAGTTATTATTTTTAAAAGTAAAAATGAAATAGTAGCGTTTTTTGTGCGTTTTATTTTATACTGTATCTTCTTAATATGCAAGGAAAAAATATTGCTAAAAAT
>JAXGGA010008879.1:0-54392 GCA_038373865.1 Uloborus plumipes
ATTATTAGTTGCACTTTTAACCCATTAATGCCTAGCGTCCCTTTTTAGGGACGGTCCAAAAAAGGGTCTGAATTTCCCCAAAATGAACATTTCAACCAAATAATAGTGTTCAATTAGTACCTTGGTATTGTTTCAATTCGTTATTAACAGATTGCAGCACATAACCATTGTAAAGTGTGTTCTGTAGCAGTTTTAATATGATCTTTATCAAAAATGACATCGTTCACAATCTCAAGAAAAAAAGCTAAGTTTTCAAAGTTATTCCCAGCTTCCCAGTTTATGTTAATTGCTGATTTTATTTCTTCTTATAAAATGTCTTTTTAAATATTATATCGTAGGCAGAAAAAAATTTTAGTAAAAAAAGTATGTACCCTCTGGGGTCTATCGTAACTTTTAAGGGACGATTTTTCTTTCCTTAATAAAAAAATTATTTTTTACGAAATATTTTTTTAAATATTTTTCCTGTCCATAAAACATTGTTTATAACCAGTATACAAAATATCTTTGGAAGAAAAAATGTCAGGCATTAATGAGTTAAAGTATAGTATAAAAAATACAACGATGCACATAAAGTATATTCTAAAAGATACACGATGCACATAAAGTACAGATACGCAATTATAAGTATTGCTGTGCGCGTAGGCAATAGTAGTCTTTTAATCTTGTAATTTTTCATCAAACGAATTAATAAAATACGAAATTGCATAATGCTCACAAAAAACTCGCTTCCGGGTAGCAGACACTTCCCAACAATGGCGAGAGCTTGCATTTCTGTGACTGGTTGTTATTCGGAGGTGTTACTCTGTATGTTCTTTCATTAATTACACTTTAACTTTTGAACTAAGAAGTTTTTGAAATGTTTAGTCAAATCATGATGATGTTGGGCTATTATTTAATAATTATTTACTATGTATTCAAATTAAAAAGTATTTTTCAACTATTTATGTCATAAGTTTTAACTTCCCCTACATTCCTGGAAATATATGCATTTTGGGAATATTTCCTTGATTATAAATTTCCAGGAATTTTACATCACTACCAGGGGCACAAATTTAAATTTTTGGAATTTGGAGGAAATTCTCCATTTGCCAATTGGAACTCCAAATTTTGCCGAATAATAAATTACGGGTATGCATGCAGCATACATAAGTGTATCTATTGAAAAGAAACGTTAAGTCGCCAAATTTGCCGAATAACTAGACAAAAATTGCCGAATAAGAAAAGTTTGGGAGGTCGCCGTGACCTCCCATCAGGGCATCCCGAATAAAAACATAAATCCACACATTTGAAATAAATTATGTAATATTCTAAAGAAAAACATCCTTTTAAAGGATTGATAAACGACCAAACGTCACAAGTTGATGAATGGCCCGCTACTATCTAACCGTCCCTATTTATGTTCTTAAACTAAACAAGTCCAGAGATCGATATCTGCGGAACCAACCATGAAACTCTTCGCCATCCCTCACCTCTTCTACAGCTCTTGGCCAACCCGTGACATCCCCAACCCGTAATCTACACAGGTATCGACGCCTTCTACCGTTGGAGGGTTCATCTATCACGAGACGTGGTTGTTACAATGTACCAAGCTACTATCTGCTACCTTTTGGTTTATCAAAAGAACAAGTGAATCAGCCACCTGCGTAATAATTAACTTTCAGATCAGATAGTCCCAAAGAGTGGAGCAATTATACGTATAAAGCATAAGGGCACTTTTGTGAGGGAGAAAACGTAGTTTCAAAAATCCACACGTAAAGTACTTTCACTAGTTCAGAATCTTTTTTACTTTTAGTCCTGAGTAATTTGTTTGTACGCACATAAAAATGATTGAAAAAAATCTAGTCGAATTTGTCCCGAACGTGAAGTTTTTATCACACGACCGTGCCCAGGAAGAGGGCAGGGACGGTTACAAGAGAGGGCGATGAGAGCGGTCGCCCCTCCCCTGAGGGACTCAACACTGTTAAATTTTCAGTATTGAAGTTCAAAAAAGGCATTTTTAGATTATCTTTGATGCGAGCAGCAGAAAGGAAGTTTAGGGCGCTCTTCAGAATACGTTTCGCAATTGGGGCATTTCACAGTATTTGTGACATAGGGGTGTCCGTAACAAAAATTTTTAAAAGTTTAAAGTTTTTATATATATTAAAAAAGTACATTCTAAAGTATATGAATATCATATTGTTTTCATAGTTCACTTTATATTATGTTTGTAATTGCACTCAGAACATTGGAAATGCAATTTTTACTGTTACGGACTCTACATCGAATTTTTTTAAAAATCTGACTTAAACCGATTTTTAAGCAAAAACTGGTACTTGAGACAGATAAAGTAAAGACTCACCTCTAATATAGCTAACAATTTTAATCAAAAAGTGCGTTCTATAAAAAATTATGGATTGTGAAAATGATGACTGTAGAGTCCGTAGCAATAATTGGAATAAAAGTTTAGTTTTAAAAGAAAACTTCAATGTAGAGTCCGTAACAGTGAAAATTGCATTTGCGATGTTCTGAGTGCAATTACAAACATAATATAAAGTGAACTATGAAAACAATATGATATTCATATACTTTAGAATGTACTTTTTCAATATATATAAAAATTTTAAACTTTTGAAAAGTTTTGTTACGGACACCCCTATGTCACAAATACCGTGAAATGCCCCAATTGTAAACCGAGATGTAAAGGATATGTAACAAAATACAACGCCCCTCCCTTGAACCACTTCTGGATCAGCCCTTGCAAGAGGGCCTAGTGAGAGAACTTGAATACCTATTGGTTCTTTTTCCCCTTTCAATAGGAATAAATTTTGAAAAACATTTCATTGAAAGCTAAAGCTAAAAGTTGCTTTCTTTTACTCATGTATTTGTTTTCTTTTAAACTAAATTGGAGTAAATTATATACTAAAAAACAGAAATAGCCGTATTGAGCCCCTCCAGTGGTATAACTTCAATCTTCATCATGCCGAGAAACATTAGATGAAATATTTCAAATACTACAATCAAAAATGCTGTTTTATAGCTTGCATGTAAAGTGTCGTTAATAAAAAAAAAAAAACGATTTAGGAATAAAATTGTGAAACTTATGCAGCCGTTTGATATCCTACCATCCATTATTAAAATACTTATGAAGCTTCAATCGCTTTGTTTCGTCCGGAACTTCAGTACCTTTCACAATCCAGATCACCTCCCCCCTCTCTCATGGGAAAATCATAACTCTCTAAGATATAATTTAGGTGCAAAATTCCTTAAGAATAGTTCTTTGACAAACATACGAACGGTATTTTTTAAGGACAGAAAAAGCCCATGTTCTACTTTTGGTTATTTCCCATGCATACATCAATATAATAAATATTTTCGCTATTAAAACTCGCAAATTTTAAGTCTAAAGTTGTTAAGAGAAATTGGATTCAAGAAGGGAAAATTACCTTGAGTTTTTAAAGACTGTAGTTTGCTAAATGTCCGTTGTAATGGAACTTCATTGAATGGGATGCGTTAAATTGAGACTTCTTTTACAAAGAAGATCTTTGATTGTTGACGCCAGATAAAAAATACTTTTCTAAATTCACCTTGGAATCACTAAACTGTGTATTAATTTTTTCAATGAATTCTACTCCTATTATGCGTGAACGAAATGATTCTTCTAAGCAAAGGAACTAAGTGAAATACTGCAGCAAAATTATCAAAAATGGATAACAGCAAGAATGTTTTACGTGAAAAATGGATTTTCAAGAAATCTCTCATAACCGAAAAATGCTCTTTAATTAAAATGACATGAACAAAAATCATGAAAGAAACTAAGACTGGATTAAAGATCAACTTTCGAGGAAATTTTTGGTGTTCGATTGCGAGTAGAAGCTAATTTAATAATGACCATTCCGCTTTTTTTCGGTGGCTACACAAAATGTGCCTTCCTGATTGAGTATAATGGGAGTAAAGACTATAATGACAGATTGAAGTATTGGCGTATTGTGGTAACTGCAGCAATTCTTCAGCATTGGCGATACTTCTTAATATTTTATCGATAGGGTCCTATTTAAGGCTTATTGAGCAAAAATGCTAGAGTTATGTTGTATAAATAATAATAACTTATGTGGGGAGAGCAACGAACGACAGTAATATTTGTAGTGGCCTCTTTTTCTTATTTAGTCGCCACCGGGCAAGTGAGAGCCGCAAATCCTGATCATAGCGAAAGAAAAGATTAAGCGACATTAGTTACAGAATGGCTTATGATCATTGCTTTTCGTCTGAAATTCAAAAATTTTTCAGCCCCGTTACTAGTGCTTTTAAGTGTTTCGCTCACCCATTGCCACTACCCACGCAGAAGAAGAGGTACAGCCTGAAACTGATCCTAACAACTGCGTTTGGCATATATGCAATGGTAGCCCAGACATACGACACATTTTTCGTAAGATCCAAATTCTCTACTAAACAATTTGCTCGGTTCTTGCATACACTTTTGGATTTCATGGTTTACATAATCTTTGCACATCGTTTGCATAATTGGTCGCAGATCATCTACCGATTGACAAAACTGCGACACAAGTTGAAAGTTCGGGAACCGTTGAAGACTTCCCGCAAATACTTGATTTTTTTCATGTTGGCGTTTAATGTTACAAATCTCATTCTGTTGTTTTTTGCGGGATACTTTTGGCTTCCGTCAAGTGTTGGTCGCAAAAGCCAGTCGCGTTTTTACACTTTTGGACTAGTTAATGTCAACCACCCGGCTGCTCAGGCAATAGGACCAGTCCTATTCTTGCTGAAAGTAATTCTGTCCCAGGTCTTGCCAACTATTTTCATCTGCTTTTACGTGGCTATTTGTCTCTTACTGAGACGCGTATGCTTGGACTTTGCCAGATTACTCAAAGAATCAAAAAAGATCTATGATATCGTGTTCCTTCATGAGCTGCTCATTGATACTGTGAGATTAATTGAATACGTGAACAGGAAAACAGGATTGCTCGTGTTTCTGTCGTATTTCGTCAACTGCTTGAAAGTGTACAGGGCACTGCAAACCATCATTTACGAGCGAAGCTTGACTTCTCTGGTTTACCAAAGCCCGCAGTGTTTTCATATTGTTGTATTTATTTTTGCCTTCTATATGCCAGTAGCCAGAGTGCAAGAAGCTCTGTATGAAATCAAAACAGTTGCACATGATTTAGACATGGACAATGTTCCATTTCGACAGAAATGCCTGTTCCTGCTTAAGACGCAGAATATTCCGGTGTGCTTAACCTTTTGGGATGTAGCGAAAATTGAAAAATATGCGATCTTTACCTCTGTAGGAGCTATATTATCATATTTGGTGATCTTGAATGGTAATGAGTTCAAGAAAAGTATGGATTAATTCCTAACATGGGCATTTGTAGCCAGGGTGCAGGAATTTCCGTACAAGACAGTTGCACTTGGACTTGGACAGTGTTCCATTTCGAGAAAAATGCCTGTTATTACTCAAGATGCTGAATATCCCAGTATGTTTCACCCTTCTAGGTGCAGGGGTGAATACAAGGGAGAAAGTATAGGGCGATCGCCCCTAATTTGAGGCCCTCACCACTGGTAAATTTTCAATATTGAAGTTCAAAAAAGCGATTTTTAGATAATCTTTCGTGATAGCAGAAGGGAGGTTTAGGACTCTCCTCGGGAAACGTTTCGCAATTTTAGTCCAAAACATATGAGGCCAACATTTGTAAACCAAGATGTGTACTAAAGGATACGTAATAAAATCAATCGCCCCTCGCTTCAAACATTTCTAGATCCGCCCTTGTCTAGCGGCAACAAAGATATTTAAAAAAATATTTAAAAGCTGAGCTTGAACCCTATTATTCACGGAAGTTTACTGTGATTTCATATTATTGTGCTTATCTTTGCCTTTTACACGCCAGCAGCAAGAATAAAAAAATCTCTGCACGAAATCGAGACAATTTAGCTTAGACTTGAATAACGCTCAATTTCGACTGAAATTCCTGTTCTTGCTCAAGACGCAGAATATCCCAGCGTGTTTAATCTTTTAAGAGGTAGCAAAAATAGAAAAGTGTACTGAACCTCTGTAGGAACGATATTATTGTTCTTAATGGTTTTGACTGAGAATAAATAGTACGAGAAAAATGTCTAGCGTTCAAGTTAATGAGAACTTTTTTACTTGATAAAAACTTTATGTTTCCCTTCTACATGTTAGTATCAAAGGGGCAAGAATCTGTGTAGAAAGACAGTTGCACATGACTTAAACTCGGACATTATTCTATTTCGACGAAAATGACTGTTCTTGCCCAAGACGCAGAATATTCCAGTGTGTTAACCTTTTGGGAAAAAGTACAACATCTCCGTCCCTGTAGAAGCTGTAATGACATATCTGATGGTTTCGAGTAGAAATGAGTTCAAGAAAAATATGCATTGATATGAAACATTCAAATTGATAGAAACTCATTTTCACAATTTGACTGACTTGGAGTCATTAATGCTTTTCGAGCACTTAAACTAGTCCTCCACACCATTAAGGGGCACTTTTAAGTATGAAGCGTTGTGGAACACCCAAGGGTACCACAGGGAACCAAATGAGACCTTCAAGTGTACCATTAAGGGGCACTTTTAAGTGTGAAGCGTTGTGGAATATCCAAGGGTACCACAGGGAACCAAATGAAACCTTCAAGTGTACCATTGGGAATCACGTCCCAAGTAGCATCAACTCATCGGATTTTGCTCGGCCGATCATCAAACTCCTCGTAAACTGATCCCGTAACCACGATGACATCGTTTCGATCAGTATCCGAGCACGGTTTTCGATGAGCTACTTTTCATCGGAAAGCGATATCCTTCCGATCAACTTTCCCGATGAAAATAAGCCGAGCATCCAAAATTGATCCTAAATTCATCGGCACGGAACTGCACTGCTCGTAAATTGCTCCAAATCTCATCGGATTTTGCTGCTCGGATTCTATTTGGCCGATGAGACATATTGGAGCAATTCCCGATGAGAACTCATCGAATCCGATCATCGGCCGATGAGAATTTAATCGGGTTTCGATGAATGACCGATCATCGGCCGATGAGATTATGCTGCTAGGGGTGGTACTCTTCAGGGGGTGCCACTGATGCTACAACTTTTCAGCCTTAGAGGTGCCTTGTGCAACCTGTAGTTTTATTAGTGCAGTCATGGGTGCGGACAAAATCATTTGCAGGGAGGTGCACCCGCACAAAAAAAATTACTAGGTTTATTATTATTATTATTATTAATTATTTTAAATTATTTATTTATTATTTTAAATTATTTATTTATTATTTTAAATTATTTATTTATTTTTCAAATTAATCATTGATTTTTGTATTTTTGTTTTAAGTTTTATTTTTTATTTTATTTTATTTACTTGTTTATTTTCAAGCTAATTTTGAGTTGTATTTTCATCTTTGTTAAAATAATTTAAAGTTTAATTTCTCTGATTTCAATAGCTTTGTAATTTTGTAATCTGTCCTTTGCTTGAAAGGAATTTATCTTCTTATTCAAAATCAATTATTATTTCTAAAAATATTTTTACAATGGTATTCAAAAAATAACAAAATGCTATTTTTTAAAATAATTTAATTTTATTTTTAAAATCCAGCGGGTGAAAGTGCACCCCTTGCAGCCGATGCTCATATACATAAAGTGAGATTAATATTCTTCGTGATATTTTTTTGGTTTTTCCCTGTATAGTTTTATATAAATATTATAACTTATCAAGAAAATTTTCAGTGAAGAGGTCAGTTACTTTTTCACGCATCCGTCCAATCTTTCATTTTAGTGTACGTATTATGCGTGAAATTGTTAATGTAAATTAATTTTCAAACCAATCTTATCAAAAAAATTGCTCGTTTTAGCCTATTTTGTAATAACTATGGTCGAATTAAGAGAATTCAACTGTATTAATCCAATTTCTTATGATCAATAGACCCTTTGATTTATGTTTTTATTGTTATAATTATTATTATTTCTATTAGTAGCCACTTAATCCAGGACTTATATTTTTTATGAAAATCATAAATCAATCTTAAAGCCCTGGTAACGTGTATGTTTTAGTTGCGAGTATAAACGGCAAATACAACAACTAAAAAAAATGTGTAGAATACTAGTACATATTCTTTCAAATATGTAAGGGGAGGTAAAAGAAACCATCTCACAAACACCTACTTTTCTTTTTCAACAGTAAAAAAATATTCTTGCACATTGTTAATAAATCCATTCAGCATAGCTTCTTACCTTTGGCATACTTAAAGTCATTTTAATCCACAAATTTTCCCACAATTAATTAGCCAAAATTGGCCGAAGACTAATTACTGGCCATTTATCGATACATCCCTAATATTAGTATTCGGGGTTTAAAATAAAGCGTACGAAGCAAACTGCTTTAATCACCAGAGACAAGTTGAAAACCTTTTTCATCTTTTTCTTATTCTAAACTTAATTCTTGTAACACACTTCGCCCGAAGCACAATTGATCGTATCGGTTCGATTGATGACGATAATTACGGTTTTCAATGAGGCAAACTAATTGCGACAGCTCGGTTCATGGATATTTTTCAATCAAATAATTGGAGCAGCAGAATGTTTCTTGGCGCTTGCAGCACTTGTTTGTTTTACGCCCACAAACTTATATTCCCTTGATTTGTGGGAAAGAACGAGATTTTATGGGGAAAGAAACGTGTTGGAACTAAGAAGTAATTTTTCTTGAACTTGCGCTGTCGTAACAAATGTGCTTCTCACCACCGATGCCACTAAGAATTCTTAAAAGATTGATAATTGCCGTAATGTATGGCGTTTGTGTGCAAAGCAAAGGCGACTAGCTCAAACTGAAAATTTTAAAAATAGGTAAGTTATTACAGGAGAGGATACAGAATTAGTTTTTTTGGGGGGGGGGGAAGGGGGTGCACTGGAAAGTGGTTTTATTTTTCTGATACATTTTTTCACTTCAAAGTTCTCACGATCTTCTTTTTAAAGTTTTTTTTAACATAATTTCCCCTAATTGTTATAAAAATAAGCGGTATTAATTAGAAACACTGTCGTAATTATCATAAACAAATCCATGATACCGCTGAGAGAGCCCCACATCAAAGGGTGTTACGATTTTGAGAGTAAGTCTGTAGTTAGTAATATAATAGTCTTAATATGCAGGGTGTTCTCGTTTAACCAGCAAGACCTACATTTTCTCAACCGTTTGTTCTAGATGCATTCTTCCAATAGCAAAAATGGTCAAAATAAGGTGCAGAGCTAAAATATTAATAGTTTGAAGCGAGAGAAAAAATTGTGAAAAAATGCGAAATGTAAGACGTATGGACAGGCGTTATCATGGAATAGAACTACATACTTCTTGAGGAGCCCTGGTCTTTTGCCCTTGATGAATCTGCGTAAGCTTTGGAGTATCTCACAGTACGCATCGAAGTTAATGGTTCCTTCACCTGGCTTACACCTGCCGCTGTCAAAAATCAGATTTTGGATCTCTGCTCCTCTGTCACCGAATTTTGCAAACTGAACGCCAACATGTCCTCCCACACACTACCGCATCAACTGGACGGCGTTCGTTGTAACGGCCTCCAATCTCTCCACTCCTTGCGAGCTTCTGCGTCTGCTCCAATCCACGCTGGATAGTCCAATCGCATCCCTGGATTTCTCAAAACGTTCACCCATAGCGGCATAAGTAAATTGTTATCAGTTACTTTGTAGTGACCTTTGGTACCTTTTCATTTGAACACCCTTATAGAATATTCTATTATGAGCAAGAAAATGTCCAGCTTCATAAATATCAGAGGATTTGGCACCTCGCCTCCGTAAACTACACAGCAAACATTAAAATCCTACATCCTACCATCTCCATACTGTTCACACTGTACACAAGCAGTTGCCGGAGCTATCGAACTATTTCATATATTATTTTCTTTCTTTATTTAGAAGCAAATCAGCTTCACATATATAGAGGACTCCATCCTTCATGCCTTGCCTCCAGACAAACACAGGAAATATTTTACAATACATACATGAAGGAAATAACACCAAAGGCAAGGTGGGAATCGAACCCACAACCTTGGTAGAAGACGCTGCTTCTACCACAGAGCCATTGAGGCCATTTATTTTAAAACTGTGGTTGATGGAAGAAATTTTTTCGTTGTGCCTTTCCCTTTTCGTGTGTAAATTGAGATTTCTAGTTATTCAAGCATCCTATGTTGTATAATTATGCTCATATTTCTTTTTAAAATTAAAGAAATATTTCAATTTATTCAGTTTTTAATTTTTCTCCAACAAAGGATCTAATTAATTTCTGTCAAAAAGGAAATGAATGCTTATCCGTTACTTTCAGCTCAATACTTACTACTGTCGACTGAAATCATCGTTGGATAATTCGCTGGATCATTATTATTATTAATAATAATAATACAACTGAAATTTCGTTATTAAATGACAAAAAATGTGCATAAAATATGCAAATTAAATGCTTCGTGGGGGCCACGTGGGCGTAGAGGTAGAGTACTTTCCTCGTAAGCAAGTGGTCGCGGGTTCGAATCTCGCCTTGCCCATAGATATTATTTCATCCTCTCTGTGCCGTAAAATCTGTCCTGTGTTTGTCAGGAGGCAAAGCGCATAGTACGCTTCCTCGTGTATGTTGAAGCGGATGGCTTCTGAAAAAAAAAAAAAAAAAAGCTTCGTGTTTGTTACACTTGATTAATCTGACTCCTCCCTCTCTCAGTCATCCATGGCACGTGTGAGGCGTCTATTCCATTCGCAGAAAAATGGTTTCAGAAGGAAGTAGGTTTCTCCAGAATGCTGAACGCCAAACCATCGAATCTACCGATAATTCTCCAGAATCAACTGAATTCAAGTTTATTCGACAAGTTTTGCAGTTTTTAATTGTTATCTAAAACTTCTGAAAATTAACTTCGAATAATTTGTTTTACTTCATGTTGGCTCAAAAGTTTTCTCAAGTCCTGACGTTGTTTGAAGTGCAAAAGAATAGTTAAGAAAATATTTTAAAAGGTACGTAAATTAGGAAGTATTTTTTTTTTTTTCATATTTCAACTTGCAAAGCTTAATAGTTTTAAATTATTTGAGAAAATGCTTAACAAATAGTTGAATTAGAACTAAAAGAAAGAAACTATAATTGGTTCTATTAATAGAGATTTCGTTGGATATAAGTCGAACTATTAACACCGCTTTTAATAATTACAGCCTTATTATTTCAAACATTGTGTAAATTGAAAATGCTTTATCCGCGACCAAAAGGAATCTAATAATTTATTCAATTTAGAATATATCTGACAAAACAATCCAACTTTTGGACACACTTGGTAGAAAAAGCTATAGTTAAGTGCTTAAACTTAGACATGTAAAATATGAAAATTTTCGAGACTTTATGGTTAGCTTTTGCCCAGTTAGCTTTTTTCAGTGACTGCTCCAAATACAAAAAGTGAGTTTTGTTGTATATAAAGTGAGTTCCAAAAGCTAACTTCATTGCTAGATTTGCGAGTTCAAATTGGTATATTTTACGAGCGTAAGTTTCATACTATATTAGTAAATTCTGAAATGACGGTAAGTGAGATATTAAAGAAATCTTATTGTGTTTGGGCAACCCAGGCTACATACTTGCTCATAAATGTTTAGTAAGCAAGAGTAATTCAAATCGGGAAATAATTCAAAGGGATCAGTACAATTTGTTCTATATTTTTCCCTGTTTGGAATTAACGGGAATATCTAATTTAAAAAATTTTCTTTTAGGATTCTCGTGTTGTGATATTGGGGACTTTCATTTATTGTTCGACAAATGAGTCACTGCCTGAAGAAATCAAGGTACTAAGTGAATTCCTAACACTACTGAAAGTTTGCAAGCTACTGACGCTGCCTTAGTTTATAGAATTAGTAATCAATATGTAACAGGTAAATTAAATCAAAAAGCTTATGATCTTCGCAATGTAATATATTGCGAGAGTGTACAGATTCAAACTGTAAAACTACATACAAGGCATGAGAGACAAATTAGTATGTATTTATAGTGTCAAAAATGTGACACATTTTCATGCTTGCAGCAAGAGTTTTAAATAATCTTTCATACAAATTAGTGCAAATCGCAGAGAACGGTGTTGAAACGCTACTTTGCTTAGTTTGAGAGCCACATTTGTGATGAAAGTATGCATCAGGGTCGTTGCGAAAACAATCCTCTGGGAAGTGATTTTATTAATGTCAATTAATTTAATTATAAAACATATTAATTATGTCCACGATTTGTGCCTAAATTTATAGGTAGTCTCGTAACTAATCATATGCTAATAGTTTTGCAGATATTACGCAACAAAGAGCCAAACACAGTCACCTGGCACAGTCCCCTGCCTAGTTATTATAGGCGGGGGATTTACCCCTATCATGATTTATCAGAAAAACACAAACTTCAATTGGTCCTCTTTCAAACCAAAGTAAGATTCATTTTCTGAGCAATAGTATTTTCAAAGCACCTTGCCCTGACAGATTTCGTATGAAAAATGACGAGTGTACAGAGAATCGCCCTTATAACAAAGGTTGGAGATTGGTCGCGAGTGTATTAAAAATGGAAGGAATCCTTGACGATGAAAACTTGCCTATCCGATATCTTAACTCTATAAAACAAGTTTTTTGTTATTACCTTTGAAATGTAGGCTTTTAAGTGTAGAATATGTTCAGAGGAATTTGACATGCATATTGAGCATTAACTCCTAGGTTAACTCTTATGGGGTTTGAATTTACATTTTTGACTCGCTTGAAGAAACTAAATTACCTTCAAATTAGGAATTTGTGCTAAAAAGGAAGTTCGTTAATGCATCATATATTTTTTCAAAAAAAAAGCTTATTTCGTACATTGAAATATTCATAAAAAATTCTCCTAAAATGTAAACTAGTTTTTTGGACGTAAACGCTAAAAAAATCCAGTTCCGTTTTGAACTACCACAGTTAATTCAAAGTAAGTTTTAAAAAAATCTTTAATACAAAAAGCTGGGGTTTTAAAATGTTATGGGAAACTCATAATATACAGGTTCGCTATGCCGAAAGGTTTGAACTTCTCGCAACTTTGTGTCAGCATAAATGTGCCAGTTTAAACGCTTTCATGTGATTAGTATACAGCGCTATTAGGGGATTTTAAATTATTGAAACGGAATTAGATTCTGAAAGTCAGAGCCTTGTTTTTTTGCAAATTACATTCTTTTTGTAATCTAAATTATATTTTCAAATCTGTTTCGACACAATACTTCAAAAGTATTTTCGTTCGCTTGAATATGGTACGGATTTACGAAATATGATTTGCAAAAAGAACACTGAATTGTGTAAGAAACTTATCGGAAAAATTTCCATCTAGTATACTTTTCCTTTTTTTTTCGTAGCTGATTGCAAGTATTAGTTCTAAATACACCTTTAAAATGTCAGTCTTTGGTTTTTTCACATGAAGACCTTTAATATTTTTTAGATCTGTAGGCGTTCAATAGTGTATTGGTACGTGAAAGTGAAAATCTTTGATATTACTGAAAATGCTCTTTCGACAAGGTAAAATATGAATAGTAAATTACCCAACTATCAGAAGCTAAAAAGATACATTTAAATCCAAGAGTAGAGGAAATAACTAAAAAATTCTTTGAGCCATATGTGCTAATCTTAATTACTCTAATACACCGCATTATAATACTTTTTTGAAACTCAAAATAGCGGTGCACTATTGATATTTTTAGTTTGTACCTCAAGTAGTTTCAGACTGAAATGGATAAAAACTAAGAGGCATGGAAAATCTAAAATACTAATAACACTTTTCTGCTACTTATTCTAAGGTTTTCAAAGGTCACTTAACTTAAAATTTACTCAAAGTAAACAAGGGGGGATTTCAGTGATGTCTTCACTTGAATGCATTTTTTCAGTTAGCTGCGCAAAATAAAATTGAGGTAATAACATGTTTTAACAGCTCTGTCGACTGAATAGAAGTGCCGGCCTTCTATTTAGTCGCATCGAGCAAATAATGCGTATGTTTGAATTTGTATTGAGGAGGGTTTGTGTAGAAATGAGATTTTCCCGTATTTGGGAATTTGAAATTAACTGCAGTTTTGCTGAAATGTGAAATTTTCCTTAATTGGCGAATCAGCAAAAGATAAATTAAGATCATCCTAAATTTAGTTATTTAGAAGTAGAACTGTTTAGATTTATTTATATTGAAGTGGTTATAGGGAGTAATTGATAATCTTTAATTTGCGCATGAAATTTGTTTTAAAATAGTAAGTTCTTATGAAAAGAAACTAGTTGCAAATCAAGACGAGGCACATTTGTTGTGATTTAATTTCAAACATTGTTGTCGTTTTTGAGTTCGATGAAATAATATTAAATGCCAATAACCCCCAAACCTTCATAAGCATGTCTTTACAAATGTGGATGCTAGAAGTGTTTGGAATCAAAAACCCGCTTTGAGGTTTTTCGTACCATAATTTAGACTTTATAAAATCATTACAAAATAGGAGAAACGTTAACAATGAATCTGTGTTTCACGTTGTATTTCTTGTGGTAGTTCAGCTCTGGTTTTCTTTTTGAAAAAAATACTCAGAATTGGTCTCAACTAAATTTACATTTTGGGGGGAAATGCGCGTAACATGGTATACCTACAGCATGCTATCGACAGAATTTCATGCGTTGTAATTAATGATGCATCAACTAGTATTGTCATAACGTAGTTAGTATTTTAACCCTCTGACTGCTCAACTTTTCTTGACTAAGTTTCTTAGAAGTACGTATTTTTATATATGAAAAACAAATATTAAATGTATGTACTTAAGTCCTATATTACGTTTGAAAATATACCCTTAACATGATAAATCTATTATCAAGGTTCAAGAAAATCAAGGTTCAAGAAATCTATTATCAAGGTTCAAGTTTTGGGGGCAACAACCAATGGCAATGTTGATGAAACCCTTTCTTTATTGAATTTGGGGATATCAGGCTTGTAAACTGATTGAGCGGTCGGTGTAAATGTTTCAGAAAATTTATTGCCGACATTTAAACGATGAAATTGCGGAATAAGGTTTTAAACTGCCATACACACGTGGAAACCGCCGGGTGAACAAATTTTGTTACTAAGTTTCCCGCGGAAATTGCGGGATAAGCAGAGTTAATGCGTAATTTTTAAAAAAATCCTAAAATTATTGAAACAGTAATTCAAACTAACCCCAATCTTCCTAGCGAAAAATTAGACTTTAAAACTCAATTTTATGCAATGAATATTTTAGATTCTTATTATACGATTAGGTCAGGCAGGATACAAAATATGTACTAATTCTTGTCAAACCGGTTCTAAAACTATTTGATTCATCAGATGAAATAAGTTTTATTTTAGACGGGAAATTCCAGGACACAAATTGTGGGCTGAATTCTAAAACTAAGCAGTTTCATTTCAGTTTTTTATGCTGCTTCGAAACAAATTTAAATTTTTTCAAATTTTTTGAATGTCATGATTTGATTTAAATGTTATTAAACTAAACTTCCTAAAATTCATTTTATTAGTCTGTCTTTCGAGCAAAACGTTTCTGCAAAAGTGAAAAATTCTATTTTGCAAAATTTTTAGTTACCTAGTTGTAGCACTGAGCCGCCGAAATGATCACATTCAATTTTTTTTCTGCTAACTCTTTATGCTTATTCTTTAAAAAAATAAGTTACAGTATGCTTTACAATCTAAGTTGTCATTCAAATTGAAAGGTTGAAGAATATTTTGTTCAATTTAGTTGCTTCAGAAATTGACTAAGTGAACGACACTGCTGATAAAATTCAAATTGCTAAAACTTGAGGAGATTCAGAGTTTTAAATTTTTCGTACTTTACAGTTAAAATCACTGTTAAATTTTATTTTTTACAGTAGTGGAATAGTGCACTTTCATTGATTCATAAAACTCTTGCTGCAAAATTTTTGTTAATTGCTTATTGAGTATCACTAGTATACTTCAACAGATAATTGATGTATGAGTAAATCTTGTATTAATTATTTTCAGTTTTTCTGTATCAAGTATTGACTGATCTTGTTTTTGAGATCACCTTTCCGTAGAATTATCTCACTGCAGAACAGTTTAGAGTAATATTTGCCTGATGAAATATAAAAATGTGCTTAATATGTAAAGACTGAAAATAGTCAATATGGAAACATTATTTGTTATTTCATATCCTACTGTAAAGCTAGCGGAGTGTCACTCTATGTAAAGGATTATCAAGAATATTCTGTTCAGTGAGTTTCATACTTTCAAAAACTTTAGATCTGTTAAAATTTCATACTGAACATTTATATTGCTTCAAAAGTGATATGAACGATGTAAAATGGGATTACTTCTAGGATACCTTCCAGGATTATTTTTTACAGAAATGATTACAGAATCTTATTAACCTTGATAATACTACTCATAATATTAATGGATAAAAATTTGTTTAAAAAAATTGCACAAGGCGAAAAATGAAATTTTAAATGCTAATGAATTAGTATATCATGTATCAAACCATTAAGCTAGTAATCTAATGATTAGTTTAAAAAACGGTTCTTATTCCATTCGTTACCTTAGTTTTTAAATCAAACGAACAGAAGTTAAATCAATGTGCTAGAAAAAACCAGTTAGGTACGGAGGATATCAAGTGATCAGCGGAGGATATGGCTGATCTGACGATCACTTTGAGAAAAGATACATCCTAAAAGGTTTGAAGGATTTTTAAGTCTCATGGAACCACACAACACGTTCGGTTTCCTCAGATCCATTTTTGCCCCCCCCCCCCCCACGCTACAAGCAAGAGGGGGTATAAGTTTGACCTGTCTACTCATCTGCGTATCTGTCTGTAGCACTCTAACACCACAGATTGATTTTTTCTTTTTTGTTTGATAGGAGTTGATAGAGTTCTTAGCTATATTGCGCCTTCGGATGGCGTTAAGATATTAATTAAAAAACCTTGAAAACGTTTCTCGCAGTTTTTAAAGTGAAAATATATTTGGAAAGTTAAAACAGTGATACGAAAAGAGTTTTTCTGCGTCTGATAGAATATGTTTAGATCTTCCATGTTACAGAGAACTAGATGTAACCTTTTTTTAACAAATGTGGCCAAGACTTTTATTCACTTGATTTGGAAACTGATGTCATTGTTGGCAGATAAGGATAGAAAACTCAAGGGTTTGAAATGTTTATCCGTTGCCAGTTTCTATTTGTTAACAATTAAAATACTAGTATTTGATTTTAGTATAAGGGTTTTAAAAGGGTTTTTTATAGATTTTCCCGCTTTATTCTGCTTTTGCGACTAGTAAATCTTACTAGTAAGGATCGTCTTTCCCTTTCCTTGTTTAATACTATGTCTTCGAAAACAAATATATGCTTTCTGACCAGTGAAGTTCGTTTCAATAGGAAGTCGGCAATCAGGGAGGAGGTTTTTAAAATATTTAATTTAATATTAGTATTTGTGTGCAGATTAAAGCAGTCGTGTTCAAATTCCAACAATCTGTTTATACTGGAAATTCATAATCTACTTCATTCACTGTTCATACTGACAGAAATGTTGTCTGTTAAGCTATTCAACTTTGCATTTTGTACAAATTCAAAATTGCCCCTGTAGAAATGCGCTTTGTATGTACTGGAGTCTCAGAACTAAAGCTAAATTTTAGGGGAGCTTTTACCTTGAAATTTTCAGTTAGATACTGTCGCTAAAATTCTGGAACTATTTAAACCATCAGTGCTCTATTAAATTAAAACTAATTGCAACCTATATTGTACCTTAAAGTTTTTAATACTAAAATTACGTATTCAAATTATGGTTTGTATAGTTAAGGAATTTAATGTTGCATGCCTTGAACTTCTCACTTTTCTATACTTTTGATAGATCTTTCGTAACTATTTATAAAATCCTCCCCTTTGGGATGCAATTTACTTGTTTCCTTCAATTAGATAGATTTTAGTGCGAATACAAATCAGTTTTATGGGGAGTGAGTCAAACCAACTCTATCACTTCGTTCTCTGCTCCACAGCGTAGTCTTATTGTTTAATCAAGCATCTCATGAATAAGCTAACAATATTGTTTGAAACTTCAACAAAATTAAAGTCTACTAATAAAGCTTATTTGGTATTTCACATCTAGGTTCCCTATTTTATTATAATAGGGAAAGTATAGTTACTTAATTTTAGGTTACTAAAGGTGGTCAGGTTTTGATGAGCTGTAACGTGTATTCGTCTACGCGAAAAATCAAAACGACCCCTCTCCAGCGCTGAAAATCAAACCCTGGCCATCCTTCACTGCATGCTCACTAGAATAGTAGACGTAGTGTTTTGTTAAAGTAGTTCTAACATTACTAACAACTGTAATATTATATTGTAAGTTAATAACTCTAGAATAATAAAAATAGATTAGCTTGTAGTATGCAGAGCAGGAAGATAGAGTTGATGTCTTTCAATTCAACTACAAAATGCTACTGGAAAATGGAAGATTGAGCTTCCATTCGGAACATTTACTTAAACTGTGATTGCTCTATTACTTGGTTCATTATTTCTATAAATCTTGGCTGCAATAAAGGAATTAAATCTTTTAAAGCTGCCGACGCATAAAATAAAATCTTTCAAAAATTCGAATAGTGTCGATCCTCTATTTCTAAATTTCATAGGAACGGAGCATTTCATTAGAAGGGATCGATCACGTAAACTAAAATTTTAGCCTTTGAGTTCATACTGTTGTGTGAGATTTCTTAAGCATGCTAAAAGATTCGAATTATAATTCCTTGCGGGTTTTTTTTTCAAAAATATTTTAATGCGATTAAAAAATATGAAAAAGCTTTAGGGTCATTCCACGGTGACTGACGTTACAGTTTGACTATTTTTAAATTAAAAATTCAGTACTGACTTGAAATTAATTTTTACCCCCTGAATTTGAACTAAAATGTAATTACATAGAGTATGCTAAAAGTCTTTTCATAACTCATTAGGTATGAGGAAATTTTTTTTTCAGAAATTATGGGAATCAAACATACGTGACTGATGTTACACAAAAGCGACATCACTAAAATTGACTTTTTTTCAATTTGAAATCCTCTTCAAACTAATAGCGTAAAACATAAAATATAAAATTCCCATAAAAATAGAGATTTCAGACTTTATGAAAATACTTTTCTTGATGGAATAAACTGAAAAACTGATAGCTCAGAAAATATGTAATAGGTGTGACTGATGTAACAAAAATTTCGTGACTGACGTTACCATAACAAAACATTGCTACAATAATAATGTCTTTCTAATTATTAACAAAGCATATATTTTGCCCAAAATTGAAGTTAAATGAAATAAAGAATGGCAACGAAATCTTGATTACACTAATTAAGTTTTACACATTAATTTTTAATGAATTGTCCTCTTGAAATAACTTCTTCAGGGGAGGGCTAATTTTTTTTCATTACTTTTTCTTTCGAATAATAAATTTCATTCACATTGTTAGGCCATTTATAAATATTTTACTGCTCAAAACTTGACATTAACTGGCTACTTATATTTTTGAATGGCACTAACTTCCCCTCATAGAATTGACCATCATGTTCCACAAGAACCCTCTCTCCTCTGTTGCAGCCTTCAATTTCGGAACACATTTTGCTAAATTAGACTTCAAAAAACTGTTTTGAACTTTTGGTGATTCAGAAAATCACTGCCAAAAAAGTGTTGCTGCTAATTACCTGCTCCAGCTTCTGATTTATTAAAAAAAAATATTACTCAAATATAACTATTAATAATATAGCTTCAAACTCGGGGGGGGAAAGCTAAAATATTTTCACATTTCTTGAAGTGTAGTATGTAAACTTTTTTGCACAAAAAGATATACATACAATCGATCGTGATTTGGATTTTCTTCACTAATATTGAAGTTCTCCGAATCTTTAGGAAAATAATGTGGCTATTTCTAAATCTGGTGTAGGCTATTATGAAGCTTTTGTGGTAATTTAACAGGAAAATATTGTACTGTAATTTGCTACATCAAAAACATATGTTTCAATTCCGAAAATTTGCTTTCTCATTTCTATACATTGTTTCACAAATAAATTCATCTGCTTCTAGGAGTATTGCAGAAGTTCTTTAGCGTCTTATCTCTTCAGAATTATCATTAATCTAAGCAGTGTTGATATCTTTCCAGCCTGGTGCACGTCTCCTAAGATCATATAGGGTTCAAAATTACTTAACCATGTTCTGTTTTCATTGACACACTTTAACTGCCATACACGGAGAGTTAATAGTACTTGTTTGTCCAGTTTCAATTAAAAAAGAAAAGGGCAGGTGCTATTTAAAACCGGGCTCTTTTGTGTTCTACATTTTCTTGTATTTCTTTTCCTAATTTTTTTTTTTTTTAACTTGATTTTAAACTTACTTCGAGCTTAGCTAGATAATCACTTTACAAAAATTTATTTTTTCTCTTTTTTTCTCTGCTCATTTTATCATACACTGTTTTTGATTTACTAATCTTCATATTTTCCGTCATTTTAAATTTCTCTCACCTAATACGTTGCCTTTTTGAAGCAGTTACTACCATTTGTATAGTTTATTTAAAGCATCTTAGTGAAAAAAGAAATGTGACTGATGTTACACATTTTAAGCAAGTTTTAAATATATTAATTAAACTATTTTTAAATATTTAAGCGAAGAATAATAAAGATATCATCACAAATGAAGAGAATATGACTTGTTGTAATCTTGGGTTTAGTTTTGTTTAAGTAAAACAAACTCTTATACTAATTTGTAACTGACGTCACATGAATGTGAGGACTAATTTATAAAAATTGTTTATAAAATAATTATAACAGTTTGAAGCTCCTTTGTTGGCGTAATCTCTTCATTCATAAACTAAATTTCAATAAAAAATAAAACTGTACACATACTAGTTAATTTCATAAGTAAAAAAACTGATGAACTTTCAATAGCTGGAAAACAAGAAAACATGCGCACAAAATGGTGTTGTCAAAACTTACCTATAAAACTTACAAGAAATAAGTTTATAGCCTTTTTAGGGTTATTTTATAAAAATTCATTCTTTTTTACATCATATGAAATCAAAAAACTATTGGTTCATTGAAATTTTTTTTCGTGTGTGATGTCTCCAGTTTCGCTGACTTGCCCTTAGTTAATAATTTACGCTTCCACAAAATTTCATGCCCAAAGCATAGAAAAGAATGAGAAAGTTAAATATATCTTATGTGCATTCTATTGGTAGGAGGTTTAAGATATAGACTTTGATTTTAGTTTGATTTAACACTGATACTTTTAGAGTAAAATTTTATAGAGTAGATGCTTGAATATGAAAACGCGAAAGAAACTCAGATTTTCAAAGAATCTATCTCAAGCTTAGCATTAGGTAAGGATTCCACTACATGTAAAGTACTTACTTTATGGGCGAAATTATTTTTGAGTTAGTACGAAACTCAGAAGTAAAGAAATTGCAGAAACACTTATTTCTTTCTGTCAATATGAATGATAAAGGAGATATAAACACACTGTATGAGAATTTCCTGAATAAAGGGATCAATTGGGTTTCTTGCCATTTTGACATAAGTTATTACTTTAGTCATCGCATTAAAATTTTACTTGGGGGAACTGAATTTTTCGTAGTAGAAGAAATGAAGTCTGTCCTTGAAACCTTTTTGTCCCAAGTAGTTTCTTGAAGTGATCTTTGAATCGTCCATATTAATCTCTTTATATCCTCTGTCCCCAAGTGAGTACTTCTCTGACAACATTGTTATGTAACTTATGAATGTTTGATTTGGAAATGAAGGTACTAAATTTTAATTCAAGCTCTTTTCGAAACTGGTCAATAGTTGGTTATTTAACTTTATAGTTTAGAAGATATTAATTTTCTAAAATTTCAAATTGTAATCAGAAATCAACTTTTCAGATCCAGACTATGAAATTAACTTGACATCCTCATATCCACAGTATTTGAATGCATCCATACGAGTTGGATCAGTTCCCTTCATTAACCTTTTTTTAGATAATAAATACTAAAAATGCAATTTCATAGAATTTAACTACATAAATTAGTCTAATATTAAATTTCGATCACTTTTTAATTCTATAACTGAATAGTCTTCAAACTTAGACTAGTTACGTTATATGGAGTAAAATACACAAATTTTAAGAACAAATTTTGAAATAAGCTACATGAAACTATAGAAATTCCATTTGCAAAAAGAAATAAATTTTGCACTGCCAGAAAAAATAGCCATGAATATAACTATCAATGTAACGTCCGTAAATGAGTTAATGAATTTTTAACTTGCAGAAATTGCTAACATTTAAGACATCTTTTTATTCATGACTGTTTCAGAATGTTCGATACTTTGTTTTGATTCCTTGATAGGGGAAACTACTTATTATATTGAATAACCATACAAGTAACTTTCAGACTTTCATAATAAAGTTTTACCTGTCGATTATAAAGTGTTTCTATAAAATTGTTTAAAAATGGTTATTTATTCATGTAAAATGTGCAATGAGGAATCTGCATGGGTCGGGTAATCGCGAACTGTTGATTAATTTCAATAGTTTATTACTTCAAACCCCTAAATATCAACTCGGTTTTTAAAAATCTGCTCAGGATTTTGCGAAATTACAGCTTAAAATCAGCTAAAAACGAAACTAAGTTCACGTGACACAAAAAGGGGAGGAGCTTGCTTCGACGTCAAGGTTCACTTTGAGTTGCGCTACGGCGAAACTGGTTGCGGTAGAAGCAGGGGGATAGGCGAAAACGACAGGGGAGACCTTGTTGCTTACCGCTGTTTATTAAAAACGAAGGGGCTCTTATTATAATCTTTAGGAGAATATTCAGGGGAAAGAGAGCTGTATATCCTTTTGAATGTACCATCTCCGATGCCAGAAATTCCGATGTCAAGATCGGACATTCAATTGTACATCACTTTATTCACAAGTAAATGACCTCGAAGTAAAATTGTTTACTTAATTAAATGAATACCGAGAGCTTCTCGAGCACCTAAAGATATGGGCGTGGGGGATATTGGGATAACTACACGAAATTACAGAAAGAGTATTGAATTCAGATTGCAATAAATGCTTTTAATGCAAAAGTTGAAGCAGAACAAAATGGAATAAATCAATACATGAAAATAAAACATTAACAAACAAGCAATGATAACAATAGCCTGTACACGATTATGCTTTGGAAAAATAAAATCAGTTCAGTTCGGAGTTTTTTTTTTATTTAATTATTAATTTTTTTTAATTTTTCTAAGGAGTGATCTAGAGTACCTTCCATATTCATAATTTTTAGTTCAATATAATGAAAGATTCATCTAAAGAAAACACTTTTTAATGAAAAAAGGTGTAAATATGCATACCGATAAGTGGATAAAATGAAAACCGGTCTTGTATAATTAATATACTGTTAAATAAATTACTGTTAAATATTTTTCACAATAGAACAGTGAAGAACACAAACAGTTTTCAGTTTACTTTTATTTTTATTTATTTTTTTATCGCTCTTGCACTATTCTTGTCTTCTCCTTTTGTGCATTAAAAAAATTGAATTTGGTGTGTTAAATGTTGAAGATTTGCAACAAGATTCAACAAAATAATGGCAGTTCGTACTTGGAGCCATCTTGAGAATGCTACCGAATTTATTTTACAAGGGTCTTCCAAACTATGGCCTGCGAGTATCTAAAGTCTGGCCCACAGCTTTGGGCTAGATTTCAGATGCGTACATGAGCTCAGTCTATTGGTAGGTATAATTTAATCTACTGTGAGAATTTATTGTGTATTTATATTTTGTGAGTTGCTAATATCACATATTACGATAAAGGCAATATCAATCGTTAAATCATGAATTGACACCAAGTAGTTTAGCTTCTGTATTCTGTCTTAATCTAGCCTTTAAAAATTTCATTATAATTTTTTGTGATTTGTTTCTTTAGAAATTAAGCATCGTTCGAAAAACACATTAGGGAAAATTTCTAAGTCCATAAAAGATTTAATAAGGTTATACAAAATGTTTCTAACAGGTAATAAATGTAATTTTTTCCATAATTAATAAATTATGATGATTACGTAGGAAATTTTTAATGTTATGGAGTAGGTAGCTTCGGAAATAAACCAATTTGGAATCATTTTTTAAGTAACTTTGATTATTTTAGTTTTTCACCCCAGTGTTTAATGAATGTTAGTTATGATGGTCTAAAAAAAATTCTACATTCTATGAATGGAAACTGAAAAATAATGTAAAACTTGAAGCTCGTTTTTAAATTATAGGAATGCCTCAACGCTTATCTGAAAGTGCAGTTCATAGGCGGCTGGTGCACCAAAAAAGTGGGGGTCAAAAGAAATGTATGCGTGGGAGGAGGCAGCACCCCTGAAGTCTTTTTTTAAAGAATTTTGTTACATAGATTTTAACACTAATGATTAAAAGACCAATTTAAAAAGTGAGAAGTGGCCTTAAAAATTAAGACGGATGGCCACCTTTGACATACGCCTTCCGATTCTAAGTTCTACCCTTATGAAATGGCCTGGAATGAAGTCCGTTTTTTAGAATTTGCAAGTTTTTACTTCCGTAAAATAAATCAATCCACTGAGTAAAAAAAGGATTTCAATCGATCATTACTTTTTTATTCTGAAAAAGTGAGGGGGAAGGGCCCTTTTCCTTTTGCAAGTGAGGGGACATACCCTCCCCTTGTTCCCCTGTACGAGCCGCACTATGGTGCATCAGTTATTACATGTATTTCAACTGTTTCTAATACAAAAAATGTATCTGTTTCTAAATTACGATGTGTATGATGAGCTATATATCTATTTAGGAGGGGGGAAGGGGGAGGGGTGGACTGGCCTCGAGCCTTGTAATTTTCAAAAGTGGCCCGTGGGCAAAACGTTTGGAGACCCCGGTTCTATTGGGAACTTACGAGCGAGCGCCCAGGGTGAGAAGGAGTAAAGTGAATTGCGACGTCATCAGCCGGGCATCAGCGGAGATGGGGAAAATAGGGGGCGGGGCTTATCGGGCGACTTTAAGAATTAATTACAAAATAACTAATCGTCCGATTGAACTGAAATTGGTGTCTATTGTCATGAAATGACCTGAACTTTCATTTAAAAAAATAAAAAAAATGCATGCAGATTCCTCATTGTAAAAACGCAACGTACAACTTAATATGGAAATACATTTACCTCGTATTTTAACAAACTTTTCAGCCTAAGAGCCAAATTGAATCCTATATAAAGTTTTGAAGGCCATGGTGTAGCTAGGCAATGTTTATGTTTGTAACGTAAATTACCTATGCCACTTGCTGTAACACTGTTAAAACTGACTTGCTTGAAAATGAGACAAAATAGTGACTTGTTTTTTCCGAGTCAATTGGTCTTGAATTTGAGTCTCCGAAAATTTGAGTTTTGAGACAGACCTGTTACTTAAATATTTCACAAATACGGAAAAGGGAAATATTACTTTATTTACATTGAAACAATTTAAATTCGTAGAAAAAGACAAAGTTTATCATCATGAAACGATTTTCTATGTCTACAAATCCGCTTATTTCCAATAAAATAAAGGACTATTTGTTTCTTACGCGTGACTAACCACGCCCCACGATTCAGCTCCGACGAAAACAGATATCACTACGCGAGCCGAGCAGGAAGGAAAGGGAATTTCCCCAGCGCCGATGGACGGGTAAGTTTTTAATTTTCACTGTTATGATTATGAACAGTTACCCTGCTTTTATTTTTATTTGCTACCTTTTTTGAATTAACCAGTTGTCTTAGCAATAAGTATAGCACAATTTTAACTTTATCGATTTCACTAACGGACGAAGCCCGCGAAAACTAAGCCTGTCCTGTATCTATATGTGTAAATGGTAAGCTGTTTTTAGCATTATTTACATTGAGTTTACACCCTTTGTGTCCCCCTCCCCTCCCGAAATAATTCGAAATGATGGATCTTATATAATGTGTGTTGTTTACAGAGTTGGCATTGTTTTTTACCATCTGTGTGGTTTTTACCATGGTATTTACCTTCCTCAGAAGAACCCGATTTCTCCATGGTTTTTACCATCTTGGACAAAAATATAAAACATTCAAGGGGTTTCCTTTCAATAAAAATGTTTTTGATTTTAAAAGTGTAAGTTAAGGTAAAATGATCAAGGCTGTATAAACATGAACAATCTCTCCCTCCCCTCTTTTAAATTTTAATCAAATTTCAACGACTAATCATTCGTTCAAAGCTAGAACTTAAGTTACGAACAATACTATAATATCCACAACCTCCTAATATGAGCTATGTACACGGGGGGGGGGGGGGATCCAAATGAAAAGGAAAGCATTTTTTTATTTTGATGGTGATAATGTGTTTTTATTGTTGACTTTGCTGGTTTTTTGTGAGCCAACAAAATAAAAAAATGCTTCTAAAAATATTTGCCGTTGTTGTTTTCTTTTGCAATATGTGCTAAGGAATAAATGAAAGTCTAAACTCATAAATAATATGTTATTGTAAAAATTATCATGCTTAAAACATAATTATTGTTTCGGTAATTTTATTCAAATAATTAATTTTCAACGGATATGTTTGCTAAGTTCATTCATGCGTAAAATAAATGCAGTTAATTTTTTCTTAAGAAAATTTTTAACGAAAGGAAAACACATAAATTTAACAATATAAATATTTGTGTCCTCTTAACATTCATTCTGTGGAAAAATGCAATTTTTTCGTGTGCATGATTAGTGCAATAGCTGATTTAGTTTAGTATAATTCACATGTAACACAAATAAATTATTTTGATTAACATTCATTTATATTACCTACTGACGAACTTTAAAAATTTAGTGAGATTATTAATTTATCCGAAACGAAAACCTTCCCTCTTATTTATTTATTTATTCTACACATCTTTAACTCGTGAGATAGTTGTCATTTCATTACTTGTCACATGGTGTTTTTGGTAATATGGAATAATATATTAAGACAAAATAATACATAGGACATAATAGTAAAATATAAGATCTATGCAGAGGCTTATTTAGCAAGGGACAAACAGTATTTCCTAGGTTTTTTCCCCGGTAAAAACCTGGTTTTTCTCATGTCCTGGTAAAACCAGTTTTTCCAGGGAAAAACCCAACCCTGTGTGTGAGGATTTTGAATTGAATTCCTGAAAACGTAGAAATATATCAACAACAGCAAAACAATCTATTAAGTGTTTGACTTTTTCCAATTGCTTACTTTGTAATTTCCATCTCTATGTCTCGAAACCTCCCTTTCGAATTTTTCTTGTGTTCCATGATTCGAGATAGACAGGTTCGACTGTATAAATTTATGGTATGCAATTATAATCCACTCCTAAAATGACTGTAGCAACTCAATATGTAACAGGAATAAAGGTAAAATTTGTCTACTGACAACTTAGTTAAATTTTACTATCTTAAACTATATTAATATAACATAAAGAGGAGATCTCAAACACCGGTGGCACTGTACTTTTAATGTAAACAATCATGTTTGAAATAAGTTAGTTATCCTATTTATGAAGAACTTTCCATATGTGATCAGTTTGTGTATTAAATAATTTCAGATGTTGAATAGAGATGCACCGAGTACTCGGTAAATATTCCTATTCGGTACTAAATTTGAATCGGGTACTCGGCCGATACCGAGTAAATGTAAATAATTCAGGGGCCGCGCTAAGCGTTCGCCACCTCGCCAAATGCTATAAAATAGAAAATTCGGCGAAAAAAATTCTGATTTGGCTAAAGTATTGGCGAATGGAATATTGTCAGAAATTTTCACTTGGGGGAAAAATACACTTATTACATTAAAAAAACAAACAATTAAAATTCTTTGATTAAAACTCTCGAAGTTTGGCTAAGACTTTTGAAATTTGGCTTATATACTGGCTAACAACTTAAAATCCTTAGCGCGGTCCCTGATAATTGAATATTATTCAAGATATTTTTTTCAGTAATTAAAAAGATGCAAAAATATATATAATGCAATTATTTACAATTGCTAGAAATATAAAATATGACTTGAATTTTATGTAAAAGTTTTAAAAACAGGTTTAAAACCAAATTAGTGTAAAAGCTAACTAAGGATGTGCGAATGTACTAGTTACCTTTTTCATATTGGTGTTGGGCAACTTACCTATGATCAGGAACAATCCAAGTGATCCTTAAGACAAATATTAATGAACTTGTTTAAAAAAACTTTGTCTCATATTCCAATATATTCCTAATCAAACTTGTGGCATAATGATAACAACACAGAAGTAAAAATGAGTAATTTTTAAAGTGAGAAAAAGATTGACTTCTAATATTTAAAGAAAAAGATTCCTGTTCACTGGTCAGTAGGGCCCGTAAGATTTTTTAGTTATTTCTAACCCTGTAACGTGTATGTATGTACTTGGTACTCGGCCGAGTAGTGAAAGGCTGAGTACTCGGCCAAAGTGCTACTTGGTGCATCTCTAATGTTGAACCTTCTCTTTGGCATGTTAAAACCTAGTGTGTATGTGTGGTAGGAAAGTTGGTTTTCTTTGTTATTGTTTTGATTTGGTTAAATAATTTATTTGTTGCATGTTTATCAACTTTAATGCAATTAGACCAGGGGTTCCCAAACTTTTCCAGTTCACAGCATCTTTTGCGGAATTAAAATTTTCTCACATCTCCTCGTCTAATATCTGTTATGTATGAATGTATTGAAAATATGGACACTCTCCATTAGGGTGGAGTGAAAAAAATAAATTTTCGAATTTCAAACCCCTGGGGTTTCAAACGTTGCCTTTTGGCTCCACTAAATTACCCTTAAAATTTTAGCCCCAAGGATAGTACCTTTAGGTTTCCATATTGTCCCAAAAAACTCCAAAAAAATACCAAAAATCGACCTTTTTCGAATTGATTTTCAAAATTGAAAATACATATTTTGGAAATGAAAGGGGTTGTGAAAGTTAACTCAGTGTTTAAAATTTCCATATTGTGTACACTTAACCTATTTTGGTTTTTTCGTATCGTGTGAAAATGAAAGCTTAAATGTCGATTTTCGGTTATTTTTTTGGCTTTTGGGAAATTTAGAGAAATTACTCCTATTGAACTCAAACTTTTAAGAGATACTAATGTAACTAAGAGTTCATATTTATGTCCCCTAACATTTCTAAAATATGTATTTTCAATTTCGTAAAAAAAAAGTTTGAACTTTTGGTACTTTTGATATTATTTGGGACAATATGGAAACCTAAGGATATTATTCTAGGCAGTAGAGATAAAAGGCAACTTTTGAGACCCCAGGCGATTCGAAATTCGAAAATTTATTTTTTTCACCCTGGCATCATGCTGCAGTCACTTAAGGGGAAACTTCCTGCCGAATGCTTAATATTGACTTGTGTTTGAATTTATTTTGCTTTTTGTTCCAGTCCCAAAATTTTTTAATTTAAGTTTACAATAGTTTAGCTTTTTACATGTTCATCTAGCAAAAATTCTGAGAGTACACAAAGTAAAAATGATAAAATTGCGAAGAACGTGGGAAAGAGACACTGGGTGTGATATTGTATGAAGAGTTGGAGAGAAAATAAAGTGCTTATTTTCATAGTTTAGTGGGAAGCCTTCTTTAAATAAATATGCATTAAATCAAAACTTGTTTTTTCTCATTGTATTTCCTTTGCAGGGCATTACTTGCAGAAACTGAGGAGCATTGCCTGGGAGACCCAGAAAATGGCTACTGAAATTCATCGGCAATTATGCCTGGCTTATAAACCTACAGTTGACGAAGAGCGGAGTGGCAGGCCCAGTATCCAGACTGATGAAATCGTTTCATCAGTTGGCCTAGCTGAAGAATTTCCTCAACTTGAACGCACTACTATTTAAAAATTGTTGTTTGTTGTTACATCAACAAATTGAGACATGCAATCTAATCTAAAGCAAACTCCGCGGTAAACTGTCATCTGGCATAATCCTCCTTTACGATATCGCGCGTTCTCACACTGCTGCAAAAACCAAGAAAATTCAAGATTTTTGTTGGGATTTTTTTGACCATCCACCGTACATTCCCGACATTGCACCTGAGCGACTACTTCCTCTTCTTGAACTTTAAACAGTGGCTCGGTGGAAAACGTTTTGAAACCGAAGAGGGACTCAAAATCGCCGTTGTCAACTGGTTCAACTCTCAGGCGGCAAACTTCTTTGCAGGGGGGTTAAAAAAGCTGGTGCAGGGGTACGAAAAATGCTTAGAAGTGAACAGCGATTATGTAGAGAAGTGAAGTAAGTTTGTACCTTACTAAATATGCAATAAAATTTGTTTCTTATGAGTTACATGTTTCTTGGCTCCGGTAATAGATACTATTTTGGAAAAAAAGACTGGAATTAGGGTTAGTGCAGGTAATTTTGAAAAAGATATTTTATATGCATTATTTTTGATTAGCTCTTGTATATAAAATTAATATTTTATATTATATACATTATAATTTATAATTAATATATTAATTTTAAGAACATATAATTTTGTTGTGTAGATGTAAAATTAATTGACTCAAATTTAAATGAAGGTGGGGAAAAATACTACCAGCAATTTTCCGGAAAATGAAATGCATAAGTTTAAAATTTTTTGCATCGTTTTGGTTTAATTATAAATTAGTTGTACTCCCCAGCATTATTGGGTGCACATCTAAATGGGCCATTCCATGAAAAAGTAGCAATGTTGTCCTGTGATATCTCATATAATTCAATAAAAAGTGATAATTTGGCATGTTTATAATTTTTTAAGCAATTGTTTTTTCATTACCCATTTAAATGATTACTATTACATGAAACATACACGTTATTACGTGCTGTTTGTTGGTGATTTTTTTGTGGAATGACCCTAATATTCAATTTTATCTTATTATTCTCAGAAAATTAAATATTAAAAAAGATAGCATAGTGGAATTTGAGTAAAATATGGGAACATGAGAAACAGAAAAAAAGAGCAATGAAAAAAATAAAATTAGGAACGAAAAACAACACAGCGGAAAAAAAAAGTTCAGCAAAACCCCAGAAAAATGACAAACTAAGAAACAAGAATTGCAATTTTCGAAAATAAGAAACTGAACTTCTATAAAATCACGAAAAAGTTAAAAACAAGACTCGTAAGAATTCTATGAAAGAAAATATCCATTTGTAGGAGATTGAAGTTTATGACAATTGAACCGTTTGTTGCAGAAACCTGTGAACTGATCCCCCCCCCCCCAAAATGATATTATTAAAGGTTATGAATGGCCAATTTTAGGCACACCGTCGGATGCAAAAACATGAGCCTTCTTATGTGATGTGTGTGAACAACTTTTCTTAAAAATTTATTTCATTGCTGAAACTTGTTAAGTGCAAAATTTTTAACAATTTTTCGCAAAAAAAAAAAAAAAAAAAAAAACAATTGGAAAATTGATTCCAACTGTAGGGTGACGAGACCAGTTACAGACATGCTTGAGACATCCATTGAGACCAGTTACAGACATGCTTAAGAAATGGCTCCTGAAATTGACTCTAATAACATTAGGTGGATTCATGAGTCACAGAAATATCAGTTTTACCTGCCTAAACAGCTTAGTTTTTAAATCCAAGCTTATGCCTGTCTGTAACTGGTTTCGTCACCTTTTTTTTTTTTTTTTTTTTTGTTTTTGCAATACAATAAGAAGCAATTTTTCCAACGACTAAACCTATTGTGATTTTAAAACGGAGAAGTTCTTTTTAGTTAGTTTAGTTGTTTAAAATTTAAAAAAGTGCACTTGATGGGTTTCTGAAATAAAAGGGTTAATTTGAATAATACTTTTACTATTTTTCAGATGCAGTCTAAAATTACTACAGTGGCTGTCGCTTTTTGAAATCACCTTTCTTTTTTGACAGTTTTGATATAAATAAGCTGGACTTCGCTCGATTTGAATCATTAAAGCGGTATGATTCAATTATTAAGCGCCCACTTTTTTTTTTTTTTTTTTTTTTTTGTGATGAATTAAAAAACTTTTTTTAAAAAAGTTTTCATGCATGTTTCACTTTTGATAATCAGACATGTGATTCTTTGCACACAAAACCAAAGAGAAAAAAAGTCAAAAGGGGGAAAAAAACATGCATTAAACTGATTTTGAAAAAAAAAAAAAAAAAATCCGTAATTCATCAGAAAAAATAATACAGTGGGTGCCGTTTAATTGAATCGGTCGCTTTAAAATCAGCTGCAGCGCGGCCACTGGTAATTTTAATCTGCATCTGAAAAATTGTAAAATTATTATCCAAAAACAAAATTAACAAAAATGTCTCATTTCTAAACAGAAGACCCGACTCATAAACAAGACGCAAAATGCTTATTTTTTAAATTCTGTGATGACTCGGAAATAAACACAGCACTGTATCATTTCCAAGAGTAGAGCCGTCTCAAAAATTAAGAATAGGATTGTCTCGTATATGAGCCCATTTCGTATCATATTCGAACATATTTCCGTCTCAAAAACAAGAACATTGGTTATTACTTTTAAGAACACCGTGTGCTTCAAAAACAAGACACCCTGTTTTCTAATTCCAAGACATTTGGTTCTGGAGCCATTTTGGGTCAATGATGTTCTTGAAAACAAGACGTTTTGCCTCATTTCTAAGTATCTTGTTTTAACAGTGAAGTGTTTTTCATAAGTTAAAATGTTCAGTTTTTGTGTATCAATGTTAGTGAATTTTAATAATGACAATGCAAGTAATTAGCGTACTATGTACTTGCATTGTAATGAGAAAAATCAGCCGATACCGGTTGTCTGATGCTCAATGGCCTGAATCGGTCTACGGGCTGTATGGAGACTGGTTCAGGATCTTAATTCCATTTGATAAATACTTAAACTGTACATGATCTCCATATATTATTTCTCTAAGCCGAATCCTATACCCGGTCGAAACTCGCTCATTTCTCTATCGAATTGCAAGAAAATTTATGATTTTGAAGCTTATCCCGCGGCCTATTGACGAAAATTAGACCCACCCTCTAAAAAGTGTCGGTTCGTTTTTTATTCGAACTTCAATTTTTGGGCACAAAATTGATTCCATCTAGCGAAATAATTGTCGTATCGTCTCCATTTTGATTTCATTCGAAAGAATAACAAAAATGCGTTCTTTAGAACGTTTCTCCGCTAGCGCCGCGTAACGAGAATCTCGAAAATCCACGTTTAAGCGACTTATAAGCGATTGAAGTTTAAAAAAGTTAAATTTTTTGCTCAACTGTCAAAATCGTTACATTGTTGTTCAAATCAATTTTAAATGCGACATTTCAAGCCAAGGCTTAGCTCGGTAAACCTTAATTGTAACTTTTATTGTTTCAAAATACTATGGTAGTTTTGCGATAACGTTAGTATTTAGTTTAGTAGTAGCCTTGGATATTTGATTTTAATATAGGGTATCACTTTTGTAGTAGTTGTAAAAGTAAACGTGTCTTTGATCTCTTTGAAAAGTTGTCAGAACGACGGTAGTAGATGGCGATGTTGTGCAAATGAAGCCAATAAAAATTGTCGTATTAAATTTTAAGTTTAAAGTTTTTTTTTCTGCGGAATTCCGCACGGGTCACCTAGTATCGCTTATTAATAGAATGATTTGAGTAAAAAATACTCCAATTTTCCTAGAAATAAAGATTTAACTATGCAGTAAAATAAGTTATTATAGTAAAAGGTGTTACTTCGTGGAGTGTATTTCTAGTTAACGATTTCAGCATTTTTATTACAACTAGCTGCCAGGGCAGCTAGATTAGCTTCCTGCGGCATGTTGATGCATAACGTCCCCCCTAACTTTTACCTCATTCTGAAATTATATAATTTAATGTTCATTCGATTTCAAGACATACCACGCACGTGGCCCGGCGTTGCACGGGCACTTCGTGCCTTGAAAGTAGTGAGGAAAATTTCAAGAAACTACTCCCCGCCAATGCGGCTCGCTAAGAGGCGCCTTTTCTTTTTTCCTGCATCAAAAAATCATTCGAATTATTGAGATGTTGCACGGGCACTTCGCGCCTTCAAGATGGTGAGGAAAGTTTCAGTAAGTTCAGCTCGCTCAAAGGAAAGAAGCAAACATAGATACTCAGTTTTTAATATAAGTAGATGGCTTTTCAACTAATTTATATTTCAAAAAATCACAAGTAGCTAGCAATAAAAGTACAACGTACGTGACCCGCTAATGAGTTTCATATTTGATTTAGTTAAGCTTCATTCAAAATTCTCATTATCATTGTTATTACTGTTTCATAGCAACCACGTTTCGCAACAATGGATTTCATATTTAATCATTTAGGCCTAATCGCTTTAAATTTGACTACTTATTGATATCTTCGTTAATTAAAATCGTATAATAATATAAATAAAAACTAATGAAGCCTTAAAAATTACCTATCTATCGGTACCTGGTTCGACTTTCAGTTCATTAACGTTCAGGAGAAAGAAGCGTAACATAGATAGATAGTTAGAAAGAAAGATATATTAAAAACTGAGTATCTTTCTATCTAAGTAGATAAGACTTCTAAATTATATCTACGAGTGGTGGAATGTGCTTACGTTTTTCAATGTAAGTCGTTACATATGCGAAGATATTTTGCGTTCTTAATATAAGAACACATCTCGATCTTTTGGTTTCGGGAGCAGAACTCAAAAGCTTTATTCCCTTTGTGGAATATAAGTTTTGAAGTGGAAAATTGAAGGTTGCTGCGTTTTCAAAAAAATAAACAGTATTTAACATCTTTTGTTGCGAATAAGATTCTACTGGCTCAGCAACATAAAGTATAATTAGTTATGTTTTTGCATTCGATATTTTTTAATTAACTTGAACTTTCAGAACATGTCTCATAATGGTCCTTAATAGGTTAATGATTTCAAAATGTTTTTATTTTACTTATATTTAACAAAATTAAAATACATTCAAGAGTATCTAAGTTCATACTGGAGTCATTTTAAAAGATTGCTACAATTTTTTATATATAAATGTAATTCGTCCCATAACAATGAATCAAATCAATAATTGCCTTTAACTTTATTAATGCACATGCAGAGGGGCATCATTGGAAAAGGAAATTCAGAAAAGCTATGAAATGCTAAATTTGGACTATTTTCAGTCGTCCTTTTTGAAATGAAAAAGAGATGAAATGAAAAAATTCATGAATGTTTTAAATTAAAATATGTTGATGTTGTGCAATGTTATAAAATTTCTGTTCCATGATTTTTTTTAAAGAATTCGGTATGGAATTTAATAGTGTGTTCATATCGCTTAAAATGGCATATTAGAGAAAAGAGTGAAATTACGCGAAAAATTAAATTTGGCCCTTCAGTGTGTTCTTATCGTTAAAGAATTTTTCTGATTGGCCGAATTGCAACAAGTTCGGTGCCGATTTTTGTGCATTTCTTACTTTTCTTGTTTTTCTTTTTCTTTTAAATAAATTTTTGATCAACATAAAAGGTAAAATAAAAAAGTAAAGCGAATTGTAGTTTGCTAAAGCACACATATTAAATGATACATAATCCTATTTTTGAAATTACCATTGTTTTTTGTAATATCGGAAAAAAAGCTTCTCGTATTTTAGTTTACCGAGGTCATTTAATTTGGCATCTTTGCCAAATTAAATTACCCCTTATAGGTTGTAATGATATATCTTATTTTCTTACGATCAAGTTTCTGTGTTACCAGTTAAAATCTTCGTCTTTGGTAAAGTTGAAATACATTTGATTAAATAATGTCCAGATTTTTTTACTGGTCGACTACAAAGTCCAATCCAACGTTAGCCGGTTCGTGTTAATATTCAACAATTTTTCCAAATTCGCATGGTATATTGTTTCATATGTTAGTTACTGAAACATTTTGGGCAATCGTGCTATTTTTCGTGAAATTAGTAAATTTCAGTCAATCTGCAAGGTTTTTTGCCGTCGGGTTTAAACCAGGGCTGCGGAGTCGGAGGAAAAATGGTAGACTCCAGGATTTTGAAACTTCCGACTCAGACTCCCGACTCCTGCTTTTTTTGTTATTTATTTTTTTTCACCCAAATGTGAAGAGGGAAAACCCTAAACAAAGGTTGAAACATAAAGTCCATTTTTAAGTTTCATTTCTATTCATGGTCGTAGCCCAGACTCACTTTAGGGGGGGGGTAGCAAGATGGGGTATCCCAGTTGGAGGTCATGAGAGGTCATTGTGACCTTTCAAATTTCTCAAGAATTCTCGCAGGTATTTTCCCCACATTTACCTCAATTCTCGGAGGTCACTGTGACCTCCCAAAAAGTCTATTTTCTCCAGAGCAAAAGACAAGTGCCGCTCTTGTCATTTGACTCCGGCCAGACTTTATTTTAACACATTGCATTTTTTCTGAAAATATTTGTTATTCATTTGCATTAGCCCAAACATAGCAATTCGTTTCACAAAGCAGACTCGCCATTCTGAAGCCCTTTTTAATGATCCTAGATGCTAAGGATTTGGATATTAGAAGCTGAAAATTTATATGTGTTAGTTTCAAAGATATGTTTTCATCTCCATAAAATTTCACCCTAATCGGAGATGGTCGGAGTCGACATGTTTTCAGCGACTCCGACTCCTTTGGCCCAAAATCCGACTCCGACTCCGCACCCCTGGTTTAAACTGGTGAGATGAAGGTATTTTATTAGGTCAGGAAATACTCTTAGGTACATATTTTATAAGCATCCAATATTCAAGGCTACTGTCAAATAACAATTTCAATTTAAAAAATAAATTGAATACTAAATACACTATACTTTAAGTTTAATATTTCTAAAATTAAAATTCGGAATTTAAACTCCTGATTGAAATGGCTACGAACATTCTTTCCAATAAAAAAAATCAGTTTAGGAGGAACAATGCCACACACACACACGTTAAACTTATATACCTCCCGCCCCCCTTTTCCCTTTTTACTCCGGCGTTAAAATGAGGAATGTGGAAAAGTTGCTTATTTAATGGGCTCTCTGTAAACTCGTAATTGGCTCTCCGGACTGAGTATTTTAAAAATGAAGTGTAAAAAAGTAATTATCGCTCTTAATACAAGTAAAGCATTAATACTTAGTAGCCCAATTGTATTTGGAGCGACAACAATTTAATTTTTTTTTTCCTAGAAATTATCTGTTACTAAAAACAGTCCGCAGGCTGTCCCAATCCAATAGTTTAACACTTAAAGGCAATATTTCAAAAACCTATTAACACTACATAAATTTAGCAATTAATATCTAAAAATAGAATAATGCAACTTGATGGTAGTAGAATAATGCAACAACCATCTTTTTTATGAAATAAGATCAAATTACGTATTTCTAAAAAGTCAAATTGTCATGTAAATTCTGTCCGCAGTTTTCTCACAGTCCCTTGCCACAAATTCAAAGCTCCAATAGAAAAAATCTTCCAAATGTTTTTTGGCATAAAGTTTAAAGTAATCAGTGTGAAGTTGCCAAAATTGCTGAGAACGGTGTTGAAACGCCACTTTGTTTAGTTTCAGAGCCACATTTGCGAAGAAAGTATGTATCTTGGTGGCAGCGAAAACAGACCTCTGGGAAGTGATTTTAATAATGTTTATTAGTTTAATTATGAAACATATTAGTTGTCATGTCCTAAATTAATAGTTTCGTAACTAATTTTGCAGATATTACGCAACAAAGTGCAAATACAGTCCCCTGCCTAGTTATACTAGACAGGGGATTTACACCTATTATGATTTATCAGAAAAGCACAAACTTCAATTGGCCCTCTTTCGAACTATAGTAAGATTCATTTCCTAAGCACCATTATTATAATTATACGAACATTTCAAAAAAGCATTCCCGGACAGATTCTGTATCGAAAATGACGAGTTTACAGAGAATCGCCCTAATCAGGCTTAGTCTCTATTAAATTCGCTCGTATTACTTCTAATAGCCTTTTTCGTGTAAATTAATTTTATTTTTAACGAAAAGTTTTTAAAAAAATTGAAACCAGTTGCACTTTTGCAAAACGAACATCACTGCTTGGTATTAGTTTAAGACTTCATTCTGGTGCACAAGAATGATTCCTTAATTCAGTACCAAGTACGGATTTTTTTTTTTCTTTTTGTTCCCTAATATGTCGGAAGTTTTAAAAATCATAGCGTTCTTGTTATGCTCTAACCATTAATTTCGAAACCTAATACTAACAATTGACTCAACTACTAATTATACATGGCAAGAACACTCGACGATTTTTAACTTAAACAGATTTTTCATAGAAGAGCGATTCTCCGTAAACTCGTCATTTTTCACACGAAATCTGTCCGGACATGTTTTTTTTAAATGTTCGTATGATTATTATTCTATTGCTCAGAAAATGAATCTATTACTTTGGTTTGAAAGAGGGTCTATTGCAGTTTGTGTTTTTCTGATAAATCATGATAGGGGGTTAGTGCCCTGCCTAGTATAACTAGGCCTAGTATAACTAGGCGGGGGACTGTGTTTTTGCTCTTCTTTGCGTAATATCTGCAAAACTATAGGAGCATAATTAGTTACGAGACTACCTATAAATTTAGGACATGATAACTAATATTTCATAATTAAACTAAAAAACATTATTCAAATCACTTCCCAGAGGACTATTTTCGCAGCGACCCTGATGCATACTTTCATCACAAATGTGGCTCGGAAACTAAACAAACCGGTGTTTCAACACCGTTCTCAACAATTTGGGCAAATTCACTCTGATTACTTTAAACTTAATGTCAAAAAGCATTTATAAGAGTAATAGATTTTTCTATTGCAACTTTGAATTTGTGGCAGGAGGCTTTCAAAAAACCCCGGACAGAAATTACATGATAATATTAAGTTTCAGAAATACGCAATTAGACCTTATTTTATAAAAAGATATAGTTACATTGTTCTATTTTTCGATATTAATTGCCAAATGTATGTAGTGTTAATGGGATTTTTGGAATATTACCTTGAAGTGTTAGAGAATACGATTGGGACAGCCAGGGGACTTTGTTTTTAGCACTTAGATAATTTCTATTAAAAAAATGTTAAATTGTTATCCCTCCAAATACAATCTGGCTACAAAGTATTAATGCTTTACTTGAATTAAGAGAGACACTTACTTTATTACACTTTATTATTTTTAAAATACTCGATCCGGACAGCCAATTACGAGTTCACAGAGAAACGCCCAGAAATTAAGTTTTAAAACTGAGAATACGTGCAGTGAGAAATTGCCCAATGTTGCATTAATTTTTCTTGAACAAAAAAGGTCTGAGATGAAATAGATATGTATACGAAAATACAGCCGAAAAAATCAGTTAAAATGACTCCGAAGGAACCAACTCTTTAACTTTTTTACATTTTTCTTTCAGTAACTTTCAACAACAAAAGTCAGTGTTCGTTTGTTTTTCAACTAAAGTTTTGAGTCAAGAATTGTTAAAAATTTCAAGGGTTTATGACATGATACGAGAGAAAGTGAAAATAAACATGAACACTGTATTATTCATTAAGTCTCTAAAGTCGGTAAATTTCTGCAGTTATGAAATTACTTAAACTACACAAGTCCTAAAAGAAGTTGGTGAAAAATGTTTTTGCATCAACTCCTTGAAAATAGATAGTATAGTGCTAATTTGTTTTTGCATGATACTAATTTTCTTTTAGTTAAAATTGTCCTAATCACATTTTCTCGTTAGAATTCCTTTTTAAGGAAAACGTAGTAATTAGCATTTTAATAGTATTCCACTCTTCATGGGGGGGGGGGGGGTACGGAAACGACTGGTTGGTTTTAAAATGAGTAAATTTTACTCCGAATTGCATCAAAATCTGTTTTAGATAAAAATAGAAACTGTTGCGTATTATGCACGAAAAATCGGTGACGTCAGAATCCAGTGTTCTAAAAATGAGCAATTAGTTATGAGAAACTAGAATTTGTCATATAAAACCTTTTTCCTAATATGCCTATTGTTTCCTTGATAATCCTTGTAAATGAGAATTACAGAAAAGACTCGACAAAAAATATCACTTGTGTAATGATTTTTTGATATTTTCAATGTATGATATTTTGTGACTGTACTTTTCGTTAAAAATGAATTTTAAATTGAGACATTCATTAAAAATAAAAACTGTAAGGCAATGTGTATGTATGCTACATTCTGTCTAAATTTGAACATGTATGTTAAAATTATTGTTTAAGAGTTTTGAAGTAAAACTTGTATGATTAAAATATTGCTTTAGCTTTTACTGATAGTAAAATAACTATTGCAACTTTCAAATGTAATTGTAAATGCTGTCGAATGAAGTGTCAAAATTTACTTTTTTTTTTTAAATAACTCATCTGAATTTCATCTGTTAAATAAACATTTTTTTCTTCCAGTTTAAATCGCTGTTACAAATGAGACATGCTACATTTTTTTGCAAACTGGTCAAAACCTTATTTTTTCACGAAAGGAGTCTAAAAACTTAATCGAATTTCAAAATCTTATTTCACTGCAAATTTAAGACTTAAAATAACGTTAATAATTATGTAATCTTAAATGAATATTGTTGTAAATCAGTGGAGTTCTTTTAAAATAAGTGTTATTTTCGGCAGAATTCTACTGAACGAAATCTCAAGGAATTATCAACTTTAAAACGATGTATACATTGAGAAATCTTGATTATAAATAAAAATTGAGAAACACAAGGCTGAATTTAGGCTCTTGCCGTTCTTGAACTAGATGTTAAACGTAGTCAACTAGACAAGAAATTGAAAATTAAGTGTTTACTGATCGTTTAGAAAAAAAAGCTATTTCTTCAGTTTCCCGGTTAAAATTGTATGAAAGTGATTTTTTTTTCCAAATCTTGTAGTATCTTTTAGAAAGAGATCAGTATTTTCTTTCTTCACTAAAGGTATTTTGATACCCTAATCCGCTTTTAGAGATGCCAATAGCTGCTACTAATGCAATTCACTGTTTTTTTCGCCAACCAAAAGTGTTTCCCTTGTATCTAAATTTCTACCGAGCTCTAATTTAAAGAATGGTAATAATTAAAGTCTCTTATAGAAATTGTCTACTACTGACCGTAATCTTTAATTACTTAATGTTATAAGGGTCTTTACTCGTACTTGATGAAAGGTCTGAGAAAATTGTGCATTTTTAGTAATGCTTAAACTCTCTCGGGATGAAAATTAAATTTCTCTTATTTCACTTTAGAAACATAATTTTATAACTGTGAAGTTTATTAGATTACAAAAATTGATATCTGGATTTTTTCTAGCCAAATCTTTTGCTATACTCGAGTTTAAAGTTACTAGAGTCAAACGGCAGCTTTTTTTTCTTCCTCAATACTGGTAGTTACTTAAACATTTGTTATAGTTCCGCTAATTTTCGTAAGACTATAAATTTTAAAATAAATATGTTACGTTCGTGGTTTTTTTTTTAATTTTAACTGGTCCAAAGGTTGTATATCCTTACGAATATATAAGTTCAGTCCTATAAAGTTGTTCAAAATATTTAATGAAATTGAAATTTACTAAATAAAGTAGACTTTTAAAAAGGCGATTAAATATAAAACAGGCGACAAAAGAACAGGAAAGTTTGGTTTTAAATTTGGTATACAATTGGTTTGTGTCAGTTTAAATGTGTTGGACTCTTTCCCTAAGGAATCGGCATAGATATCTTTATTAAAATTAAAAGCTTTTTATATAAAATAAATTAAAGAAACTACTTTGGATTAATATTTACTTTTTAGTTTACGAAAAATTAAACTTAAAGTTTACGGGGGAGGGGGGGATAGAGTACGAAACGTGGTACTACTTTTGTGCTTAATTCTGTCGCGTGAGAATGATCTCCTGCTTCAAAACAATTGTTTGAAGCAGGGGAGGAAGTATAGAAAATGGGTGTTTAAAAATTCCGTCTGAATTCAGAGCAGTTATCAAAAGCATAGTATTCTTGTGATTCTTTAACCTATTAATTTGGAATAAATACTAACAGAATTAACTCCACTACTAAAACGGTAGAGTAAGAATACTTGGTGCTTTTTGAATTGAAAAGAATACGCATCAATAATAAGTTTTAGGGCCCTGCTCCACATCAGCGGAAAATGCGACCGAAACCGAAGGCAGAAACCGAAAATCCGGGTACTTTCCATAGAAATACCCTTTAATCCATTTTACGTTTATGCTTTCGCTCGCGTTTTCTGCTGATGTGGAGCAGGGCCCTAAAAGATGTGGTACAGAAAAAAAAATACTTAGCATTCCAATGTAAACATTTTATCTTGTGAAAAAGTTAAAATTGGTTATTTAAATACTCTGAAATTAAACTAAACAAAATGGCCTAGCTAGCCAGGAGGGTTCAAGAGGCTTAAGTGACCCCCACCTGATTTTGAAAAATTGTTTCTTGGCTTCAATACGAAAATTGGGGGTAGTTTTTGTTTTCCGCTGCAATTGGCATTGAATTACATCCTTTACTTCCCCGGAAAAATTCATATGACGAGCCCATAAATGGCAAACTGATGAATTACTAATTTTTTTAGTAATTAGGTACATTTTCGATCTGTTTAATATCCTTACGTATCTTGCAGAAGTTTGCGATGAAGTTTCTTATTATACCTTTCTTTACATTAGAGCTCAAAAATACACAAAAAGAGGAAACTTTAAATTTCGAAACTTGAATAGAAGATTAAGTTGAAGTTTCATTTCGCCCCGAACCCCCTGGTCCTTATCTGCAGCATTAATTCTCAGGTATTTTGGTACTCATGTCATGTCTTCGATATTAGGGCTAATCTGTTTTTGTGTTTAATACTTTTAGCATTTTCTTTCTCGGTAAACTTGTAAAAATTTATTCTATCTTACTATACCTTTTTTAAAGGGCAATTACTGGTTAATGTCTTCATTCTATACCTTTCCCAACTCACTGAGAAGGAGTGAATAGCAGAGGGTTAGTTTTAGAATAATATTTGTATACGTACTGCATTAAATTTGTTATTGGATAACTTTGGTACGTTAGAAGAGAAACTTTCGTAGGATATCCGAGGAACTGGTAAAAGTCTATTCCAATCTTCTAAATACGATACTTCCTGTTGAATTTAAACTTCGAGTGAATTATCTAGTTAAAAGTGCTCTCGAATAAGCAGATTATTTTTATTGCAAATCCCTGTAAATAATAAATACAGACTTAAAGGAGACTTCAACAAAATTAATATTTGCACATTATTTCATTTAAAGCAGTGTTTTACCTGTTATATTTTTAACAATTCATACAACTTGTAACTTTTGGTAAAGATCAAAATGTTTCGAATTTATGTATAATTTTTATTAGAAAAGTGCTTCACTAAGTTTAAGCCTTTTTTATGCTTCCTTCTCAGTTGAATGCTTTTAGTTTATATCTGAAACAATCTGGAAATATATTGATAAATTTCTGAAATGATTTGTAAGATTAAAAGCTTATACCTTTTAATCAGAAATGCCGTTGTCGAAAAACTTTCTAACAAATGCTTCGTGTTTCATAAGCTTTCATATTTCACTGTATATTTTTATTATAGCTGAGTACTATGTCACAATCATAAAAGCTGCTTTCTCGATCAGCAGTCTAATTCTGTAAAAATAGTTATGGATTTTGTATGTAGTTTGAAGTGATTGATTTTTACTGAATAAAGTTTTAAACTGAGATACTTAGTTTTCCTTTATTTGTTTCAGTTTATTTAAAACATACCTATTTTACACATTTTACCCTTTCTTTTTTTAATGTAGCAAATATTGAAATTGAAACAAAGTATAAAAATTAGTTCCCGAAATTGATCATTCTGCAAAGGAATTCTTTGCCATAACATATTTTCAGCATTATAATGTAAGCTAAATAAGAGTTCATTAAAACTCTTAACTACTGGTTTATAGTTAGTTTGTTTCAAAAAACGGTCAAGTGATAAAAGTTCCAATTTTAAGATAATATAATCGAATTAACTTATTCAACCGAGATTACAAGTCTTTACTGAAAGAAATACATTAATAAATGTATGTTTCAGTTTCAACTACAGTAATTCTTATTGGATTTTTTAAAATAAGGGCTAATTAATGACTTTTCAAATACAGCTTGTCGCTTGCCTATTGAAATACTGTTCAATTAAAGTCAATATTAAATGAAGTTTAAATGAAATTGCTTCGTACATGCTTTTTCAGTTCATATTTTCATGAAATTTCCCATTCGTGCAGAGAAATGTTTGGACTTGAATTTACTGGGGATTTTTCAGGATTAAAAATTTTGGAAGGAAAGCAGAATCGTAGGGGAAACTAGAGACTTGACCCATGGTGTTTTTTTTTTTAACATAAAAGTAATATTTAAGGAAACTTTTAGTTCAGTTTTCGGTTGACCAATCACACAACAGTAATTTGCAGGGAAACGCAATTTCAGAATAATCGGCGGTTTTCAAGAAATTCAGTATGAAACGATACTTTACCATAAAAGTAAATTTTACCATTACATTAACCACCAATGTGGGTGGTGCTATTTTGGTTAACAGCAGACCGAAAGGCAATTTCATAACCCTGAGATTTTTCGTCGTTGCTATACGAAATTAAAATGATTAGATTCAGAATCAACGTGCTTCTACCAAATAAATCAATTACAGACTTCGCACTATGCTATTATTCTCGTCCCATTCAAAATGAAACACCCTGTATTTAAGAATAATCTCATTTTTCAGAGTGACCTAAGCAACTAGCTGCCTAATTTATACCGAAAGGGGTACCCTGGCGGTGATAAAAGAAGTGTTAGTCCTAAGAGAACAGACACCGAAGGCTGAGAATTGTTCCAGCCTCCTAATGAATCAATGTCGGGTGGGACAGTAATTAGGCCTCATTAAAGACAAAATATTCGATGACAGACATTCGTTATAAAAAGGGCGGATCTGCCTCGTGGCTCCAGGGGTCGCGAAATAGCAAATTCTTCTGTGCTTTAGGGAGATTTTACTGGAATTTTTGCTCGTGTAGGCGAATATCTACATGATGACGGCAGATACCTTGAAGATTTTTACGTATATTAAATGTAAAGAAATGTTACTTTTGTAGCCAGTTTTCAGCGAATTTTGTTTTACATGACCTGAAAACGTACGTTTTTGGTCAAATCTTCTTTTTCAGGGCGAGGTTGAGGAATGTTTATAGGATGCAAAAGAAAAGAAAAATAAAAAAATGCAAAGAAAAAGAGATATACGTTTCCTTTAAAATCATCTAAACAAACCACAGAAAGAAAAAAAAATAAGTAAAAGCGAGAAAATGCGTGTATATATTGCAGGAGTAGAGTAATTGTAATTACTTGAGAGTAATGAGATGTAATACCCAAATTGCCAGCTTGGCTGGTACTAGACAACAACAACAACATGAAATATAGTAATTAATTACACCTATGTATTATCATAGTCATAATTGAAGGGCTTTTTGAAATGACTGGGTTATGTGAGGACGAAATTGCGAGTAACTGAAGTTCAAAGTTCTATTGTTGCAGTTGTTGCAGCTTTTTGTTTTCTGGTTTTTCTAATGACATCTACTTTTTAATAACAAAGTTTTATTTGCTCACCCTGTATCCATTGCTTATCATTGTCCAGGTTGTATTTTCAAAAAATGTTACATAGCTCCTTCATTCTCCAAATCCTTCCATTTGAATATGTTTACGGAATACTTTCGCAACCTTTTTTAACGCAATATGAGAAAGTGAGATAGAAGCATAGGGTTGTAACAGGCCAAAAGTAAAAATTTGAAGGTATGTAGTATAAACAGTAGAAGAAATGCTCATCTGTTTTGAGGCAATCATTTAATCAGAAGGTAATGTAATTTGGTGCATTATATAACCAGAGGAAGCTATTAACCATAACCCTCTATGCCCCAAATTGATTTGACATTGAATTTTTATTTATTTGTATTTTATTTTATATTTTTTTGGTTTTTTTAGTTGAAAGTACATCAAGTAATATATACACACACACACACACACACACACACAGAATAAAAAATTTAACAATCAGTAGTGTCTAAGGCCGCCTACGTCTTAGGGCCCTGTGAAAACTTTCTGATCGCAGGTACCATCTGTCGACCTCTCAACAAAGTACAAGGAGTGGTATTTTCAAGTACCAGCATGATTCCAGCCATTTAGGATTCATAATACTAAATATGAGCGGTACTTCTGAGCCCCGTCGCGGCATAAAGGATTAATAGGCGCTGCTATATAGCACAAGTTCGAAAAAGTTTTCAAAGAAAGCCTACTTAGAAATTGAACTTTGCATGCGTTTTACTCACAAATATTAAGGCCTTGTCACACGATGCAATGTGGAGCTACTCCAACTTGGAGCAATCCTCAATTTCGACCAACTCCAAGCTTGTTTTCCTACTACGTCATCGTTGCTGTGCAGGGTTGCCGTGCAATATCGTCTGCTAGAAAACTTTTTTTATCCCGTTAAGCTGGCCACTCCTGATGGCGTCGATCTGTGACGAAGTTCTGCAGAGCTCTCCTATTGGTCGGACGAGCGTCGCACAGTGGAGTATTTGAGTGAAAATCCTGGCCAAAAGTCGAAAATGTAAAGTATGGTCAATCTCACACTTCTATTCGTTTTTGGACAGCTGATAAGACACTACGTCATAATATACAACATAAAACCCCTTCCACTTTGATTAAGACCCATACGAATGCTTCAAACTCAGTCGATGTGGAATCTGCGCTGCTGTTTTCCTGGAAGCTTCGTTTGTTGCTTACATTCAATGCGCTGTATTCGGTGGCTTATTTCGAAATTATATAAAAAACACTAATGAATATGGAAGACGAAGGTGTATACTTTAATATGATGTGCAATCCATGTAGAATTTGCTTTGGGAAATATTTTTTTAATAGTGTTTTACACAACTTTAAAAAAATCGCTCTATTTTCAGTAAATTTTTTAAAAAGAAAGGTTTTTATATGGGTTCCGGGCATTTCCGGACGCAAGTTCGGGTATCAAAATAAAGCTTAAGGTTCCCTTAAAACGTATTTGAAAAAAAAAGTTGCCCCTTTTTGCCCCATTTTGCTTAAAATAGGTTTAAACTGGATGAAGTAAATTTACGTTTTTTCTTTTGGGTTTGTTCATGTTCGTTTTTTTTTTCAGGATCTTCTAGGAAGTTTATAGAAATCACAAACAAATCATTGTATGAGATAATTAAAAAGTGTCCGTCTAAAAAATTAGACGAAAAAGTTATGCATTTGCAGAGTTTTGGGTCAAAAACTCCACTGAGGGGAAGCAGAAAAATTTTCGGTTTCTAGTGCTATATAACATTAATATGTGTAGGTAATTTTCCCTTATCTTTGGCGATTTATGTAAAAATTGCTTTGAGTTGAAATAAAAAAGGAACGGTTTAACGAATCTTTTCGAACTATAACCTTTGTTACTCCCTGAGAATGTACCTTTCATATGCCGAAAATGTTTTTCAAATAGGTACATGGTTTCGGAGATTATTTAAGATACAAAATCACCCTTCCTCTTTGTAATATTAGTAAAGATTTATTTTTGCAACGAAAAAGGATTCATTGAAACATCAAAATATTTGCCTGCTATTCTCGTGGCATTTTTTTCTTTTGTTCTAGGTTAATTTAGCATTTTTTGTAACCTAACGATTAGAAATTATAATCAAAATTTTTTCCTCATATTTAACATTTTTGACAGAATACTGGTATTGTTGAACTACTTTTTTGGGAGGGGGGAGAGAGGAGGCAATGTACTAATTACATTCTGCCAAAGAAAAAAATACATCGAATAAAATACGCTTTCTTATTAGCTTTCGCTTCAAACAATTCCTCGTCAGCAGCTGGCAGGTTGCCAGCTGCTCCGGAACAAACGTGAACCATGGCAAAACACTGTGAAAATTTTTCTTTAAGCTCTTTGAAAAAAAAATCACTAAAAATCAATGAAGCAAGATAACTTCACCGTTTTTGCTTTAAATGAAGGTGAAATGTTTATATTGTATCCTTGAAAAGTTTCAGAGCAATAACGTCATTAGATTCACGGATGCAGGAATTTTAATTTACATCGATTGATTAATTGAAAAACGTCGAAAAAGTGACCTGTCTTTGAAAATTCCTTAAAATTAGGTAAATTACGTTAGAGCTTCAAACAATTTAAACTTTTAAAGAGATTGAATTGCTCCAAATGGTGATGTATTTTTTTTCTTCCTACGTTCACTAGAAACCTTTTTACGGTCGTAAACTCGCAAAATTCTAAACCATGGATAAAACATTAAATAACTTTTTTTCTAAATTAAATTTTAAAAATCGAGCTTCAAGTTACAACATCTGACCTTTTAGACACTTTGTTGACCAAGTTTCATAGCTGTACGATGGGTAGCTTTGCTGTACAACGCCCAAACGCACAGAAGGATATTCCCTCAGAAGAGCGAAAATTCCAAAATAGTTTTGGCCAGGATTTTCAGTCAAATACTCCACTGTGCGTCGGACAATAGAAATGATGACGTCAGTGTTGGCCAAAGTAGTTGAGGCAAGTTGGTGTTGCCCGGAATTGGAGGGAATCGGGGGAAAAGTTGGATCGTGTGACAAGGCCTTTAAAGTCCGCTTGCATCTTTTTGCTTCTCCCTACCTCAATGTTTCATGCTGCCATCACAAAAAAGTAAACTTTTTCTCAAGTATATACATCTGGCATCTACACCATGAAACGAAATATTTAAACACTAATGTTGGTAGTAACTGTAAGAGCAGCGCTAATGTTAGTCACATTTTATTACATATACAATTTAACAAAGGTTACTTGTTTTGCATTTGTAAGAGTTAAAATCGTCAAATTAAAATCCTTAAGGAAGAAGTTTAAAACCAATTTCTTGTCTTCAAACTATGAAAATTTCCATGGAAATTTTTAAAAATTTATTCATTTATGATTTAAATAAGACTATTTCAAAAAACAAAACTAAAAAGGGTTGGGGCTGCTGATGAAATTGCTACAGTACTCTTAAAAATTAAGTAGAATTTTCACCATGAAATTGGGTAAATCTAGTAAAATTTAGCAGCAAACATCTGATTGGTGATAAGGTTTACTTGTGTAACGCTGATTTTGGTTAATACCAGCTAGTAAAAGCACCATAGGCAAAACTAATCACCAATAAGATATTTGTAGCTAAATTTTGCTAGCTTCTCAACTACGGCTTAAAAATTATGTTTGTAATGACTCAATGTCTTATATTTTTGTGACTTTTCATACAACATATGAATTATGAATGCATTCATTAACAATTGTAGTTACCTTCCCCTCCTCCTACATTTCTGGTACATTTAAGCGTAATATCTATATTGCCCAAGCTGCCAAAACTTGCTTAGGCAAATCAATCTAGTGTTTAAAACCTCGGGAACAACTGGTATAGAACAACGCAATTTGAGTCATTGGTGAGGGTGGTTCAGATAATGCTTTTTAACTAAAGCACGAATCTAGGTGTGGCCCGGCTGCTGTCTCTTCGATAGCTTCTGGGCAGAAATTTTTTCACTTTTCAATGTAGTTCTCGCTTGATGTGGGTGGGTGTCTGTTTGTTCGCCGATAAGAACCGACCCTTCTACCCCAACAGATATTCGACGCTCTGTTTTCTTTAGGTGTGACTGTGCAGACGATAAGACAACAGGTCGGAGACATTAGATGTGAGAGATAAAAATTTGCCACGAATTAACCCCGATCGGCCAATATGGGAATATCGAGTTGACCTTCTGACCGCTTTAGGAATGTCATCGGTGACAAGCTCGTGATTGGCTGAGTGTGGGGACGGACGAGACACTTTCCCAATCCCAGGTGTTTTTGTTGGATCGTGATTAAATTAAATGAACATCTGACAGTATTGTTAATTTTATTTTAATTTTCAAGGAAAAGAAGATTGCATGAGACTTGTTTCCTAAGGGATGAGGCTCTAAGCAAACATTTAAATTTCGCCTTAGGCAGTTTTTTGCAAAATAGATATTTGTATTTTTTAATTAGAAACTACCCAGGGTTGTCTCTCAAAAAAATATGCACATTTTCCTATTCGAATTTTTATGAGATTCATTGCAAGTTCAGATAAAGAACCTTAAGCAAGGGTTTAAAGAAAAAGTAAAATATCTTACTTCGGAAATTGCAATGAATGTTTTGTTGTAAATTTAAGAAATTGTTGAGTCGCCATTGAATGGAAGTAGCAATTTTATCAGTAGTCGCTGTTTTAAAACAGTTGTTTTTTTACATAAAAAGAAATAAATTTGTAAACGCCCTCGAGTTTTCATGGTTAAAATATATGAAAGTACCTTCTCAAAAGTAAGCAAATCGTGTTAGGTTAAGATCATTGGAGGACTTGACCATTTGAAAAATCTCAGCCAGCTGTATGTATCTTATGACCCACAGTTATAGTGTTGCTGATGTAAATTAACTAGAATAAAATTATTTCGAAAAAAATAATGTTGCAAAAATGGTTATCAGTAAAAAACACGTAAAAATGTTTTATAGTTCTTATGGAGCCCTCGAGCTTGGGGGTTCGTAAACCGCTCTTTACGGGCTTGTAGGTAAATCAGGCGTTGCTCCGCAAGATGCAATATTACAGGTTCTGCATGTTCCTGAGATAGGGTAAGTGCTCCAGTAGTCGGCCATTTAAGAGATCTTTTGTGGATCTCGGCTAACCTAGAACTTTCAGCTATCAATACAGCAACAAACACAAGATAAAACTTTAGAATGAACCTTTCTGATAGTGAATCACCTACTTGTTTCAGAAATTTAAAAATAAATTATGTTAAAATCCAAGCTGTTGTCAACACTAGTAAATGCTCCAGTAGTCGGCCACAGAAATCCAATGAAATTGCATCGTGTTTGCACCCTTTGTGCCCCCCCTCTATAAACGTGAAATGACGGGCCTGCAGCGATGCACTATACTTAGTCTGGTCATATTTTTCGTGGTACCTCTGGTACTCAACTGTGTAGATAATCATGTTAGTGTACTTCTTGATACACTATGTGCTTTACTTATTTCTCTAACTATCAATATACCATTATTAATGTTAGACAGTACAATTAGCACAGAATTTCAGGGGACATTAATGTTTTTATACTTTAGCTGCCTAAAAACAATTTTATTTTAAAAACTCGCGCTGAAAAAGTATTTTTTTCTGAATAACGTCTAAAAATGTCTATATCAAAAAGAAAATAATTCAAAACATCAAAAAAAGCTTCATAAGGGTATATGAGTATAAATGGCGCAACACTTTTTTCCCAACATACTTGGCCCCCCTACATCCCTTTTTCCCAATGTTTCACAATTCAAGCTACCCTCTCCTACCACACTATAACACACAAACAAATCGTTATTAAGGAATTATAACTAAAATTTGGTATTCTTTCTGCGATATGCATTTATTACCAGATGAAGTTTTAGTTTTATACCACGGGCAAAGCCGTGCGGGTATCGCTAGTTGTTACATAAAATGCTTTTGTGCGAACCAAAATATGAAAACTCATATTTCTTGTTACCTCCCCCCCCCCCTGTCGCAATCTGTCACAGTTTAATTAACCACCCCTTCCTCTTAAACCCAGACACCGCTTTAGGACGATCTCCAGAAATAAACGATTTAACTTTGTACTGTGAAATAAGTGATAAAAGATAAAATAAATGTTGTTGCAATAAAGTATTACGTATTGCTTATACGTAGCTTGGGCTTAAAATAAAGTAAAAAAAAAAAGCTTCTGAAGAAAAGAATTTCAGCAGCACTTACTAAAGATGCAAGAAGGGATAAAATAAACGAAGTTTATTTCAAATGTACAAAATGTGCTTGTTTAGGAAGAAAAAAAAGGAATAGTTTTGTAGTGAATAGCAGTCTTTAATGATAATGACCAAATTATCAATAAATGAAAAACTGCTTGACTGTTTATGTAAATATAAAGACGTAATAATAGGGTCGTCACAATTCATGACCAATAATCACGTCGGCACTTAACTGGCTCACATTCATTAGAACGGAATTTCCACATACGGAACATAAAACTAAAACTGAAGTTTCAGAAATGATTGCTTCCAAAATTGTGCAAGTAAAAATACATTCAAAAATGCGCTGAAAGGAATCTCCATCAAGGCTTCATCTAGCACAGAATGTTCCACTGAAGCAAGTTTATTTGTTTTAAACTAATTGAAGTAAGATGAACTAAGGAAGTAAATGGAACTCGGGATGTCATGAAAGTAATCTTACAGCTTTCGACAAGAATATTAGTAAACAAGGAATAACCTTGAAAACAAACCAAAATTGAGTTTGCAACAATGTAACCATGTAGTTTTGAAATTAACTCAGCATAATTATAATCCTCTAGAGAAGAAAACTCAAGAACTCAAACACTTGGGGAGAATCATTAGTGAAAATGCACCAATATTTGAAACAATTATCCTAAATAGAGCACAGGGGTCTTGAACCTTTGGTAAAGCAAAAAGTTAAGCAAAATAGCAAAAGAAAGAATAACTACATGCTCGGCACTCATTAAATAACTTGAGCCTATGTGACTATTGAAGTAATGCATCTTATCTCCTATAATTAGGGATTGTTTATTGACTGCCGAAAAAGTATCAATCGAAGTCAAAGCACTCGTTTCGCCAATTTCATTAGTTTAAGATAAAATTTGATAAGAAAAACCATTAAAACACCATTTGATAATAACTAGATGAGTATTAAAACTTATTATCTTAACTCAATGTATGCGTATTTAAAAATCTCTTTTTTAGAATTTTCAATTAAATTTACAACACTAGGAGCAATAAAATGTCGGAAATGGTGGTCAAAAGAAGTTAAGACATTTAATTTAATTAATAATTTTCAAGAAAAATAAAGTTTGGAAAAGGTATTTTTGCTCAAAACAGTTAAATTGTCGCTGTATTTCAATAAGTTAATTTAGTTTTAATTTGATGAACCCATATTAAGAATGAAAAGCTACATTAAGTATGTGGCCGACTACTGGATAAATCATCCAAACTGCTTAGAACCAATGGTCGGCCTACCATGGCCGACTATTGGAAATGCAGAAGAATTCTGTACCCAGTAGTCGGCCACCCCTTTAAAAAACAATCGAGTCTAACCAGGAGTTCGCTCTTTCATTGAAACATTATGTTAGACATTCCATTAAGATAAAAATCACTCAAATTTACGGTAGAATTAAATTAATAAGTGTAATTGGCCATTTTAAGAAGACGTGTTCTCTTAGCTGAAAAATAAGCAGAATCGCAATCTTGGCTGACGGGCACACCACTCAAAATGAAATGACTCATTACTAATTAAAAAAAAGTACCCAAAACTTAACTGCCACTGATTGATGATTGAGGTTAGGTACATGAATGTGTGAATGCGCCATATCTGATTTTGAATTAAAAATGTACTATTTATGAGGAGTTTTATGTCATTGTGGCCGACTACTGGAGACTGGCCGACTACTGGAGCACTTACCCTATGTCATCAAATGGCGGACAGTACATTGGTTTTATTCGTTGTCAGACAGAGTGGTGCCAAGCTTTGTCGTCAGAAAGCCACATGTGACTCAGCTCTTCGAACATGATACTCAGATCTTTTATGATAAGTATGTTTGAAATGAGCAGGCCCCCATCGATGCTGAAAATTTGAATTTTTGTCATTTAGTGTTCTTTACTTTAAATTTCATGTATTTTCGATTACTATAACCTATGCCAACAACAAGTAAGTATCTGCGAAACAAATCCTGTGTGACTAACTGAATTGAGAAGGCATTCGTTGTTGAGCAAACTAGAGCTTTTTATCATTTAGTTTCTCTTAAGACTATGCAAACTTGAAAGGATTTTCAATTACCCATCTTTGATAACAGAAACAGGTCTCCTGTAGTGTCATTTCTTCATTTGATATTCAGATATTACTATGAGCTGGACAGGCATTCATCATTACCGAACAGATGAGAGTTTATCTTACTACTCGTACTAAAAAACTGAAAATTTTCAATTTTGGCATATACACCCCTTTGTTTCAATTTGCCTTCTGTTATTTTGCTTTATGGAGAGCCTCCAATAACTATCGTACAAAGCAAAAACTTAAGCAATCAATAAACGGAACATGAAGGGTGGACCAAAAAAAGTATTGAAGACAAGCAAAATGGAAAAAGCAAGCTGCAATGTCACTCTGAGATTGTCTCCAACCAGATGCTAAATAGACAAAAAAAAAAGAGATACCGGTTTCATGCCTAAAACGAAGAAAAGCCTCTAATGACAAGGCTCCGGACAGAACCATCCATCTTCAGCGCAACGACAAAGCAGAGTGTTTGTCCAACTGATGACGGGAACGTGTCTGGCAATTATTAGAGTATCATTTTGTCCAGCTTTATCCGACTTGCAAATCGCCAGCAGGGCTGATGATGTGTTTCTTAATGCATTGCACACCCAACACCTCTGCAGAATAGTCAATTAATGTACTTTCTAAGGCTTAGTAATAACTATTATTAACCTTTCTTCCCTGTGGATATTACAGAGGGTTAAACAAGAAAG
>JAXGGA010008880.1:0-54392 GCA_038373865.1 Uloborus plumipes
GAGATGCTACGTGACCAGAGTATCTTGGTTTGATTTCAATGTTACAAAAAAGCTGAAACATTTTGTTTTGGAAGAGGGGAAAGGGTTTTTCGCAGGGTTGAATGTATAATAAAACAACCGGGAAATTTTGCCGATTTTCTCGCCATTTTTTAAAATACGCATTTTTTGCACCTTTTTTTATTTAGGTATATAATAGAGTTTTACTTACCGAGACAGGGGTGCCCATCCCCCCCCAAGCTCAATGGCGCAAATTCCCCCCACCCAAAATTTTGCCAACCCTTTTTTACTTATTTATTTTTTATTTTTAGCGCTCTCTATTTATTTATTTTTTTAATATTTTTGTTTATTTATTTATTTTTTATTACAATTTTTATTATTTAATGTAAAAAATTCTGCGCTACGCCACTGAAAGTTATCATTTTATTATGATTTAAAAATAGGGTGGGTCGGGGTAATTTGGGTATAAAAATGACCTACTTTGAGTTTTCCAGTCCTGTAAAAAAAAAAATATATGTATATATTTTTCTTTTTCTTGTTTCATCTTAGCATTGTGACTTTCTAGAATTGTTTTTCACAAATTTCAAGTTAATAGATGCATTTGTATATTAATGGCTAATTAAGTTTCACTATACCTAAATTACCCCGTGGACGTTGGAATTTGGGTATAGTAATGGTTAGAGAGCAAAGCCTGGTTTTTAACAACTACCCTACTTAATTTTTTCAGACTTATGTTGAATGTAGGTATAATATAAATAATAAGATAGTATAAATACTAATTTTTATGAGTATTAAGGACAAATTCTAGGTTACAAATAAAAAAATTCCAGGTTACAAATGAAACAAATTCTAGGTTATATACAAAAAATTGCACAAAATGACTAATCAATTATGGAATGGGCAGTAGTTTTTTGTGAGAGAACATTCAAGCAAATTTAAAAAATCTTCCATTATAGTCTGGAACAGGAAATGTATCTGAAATCTGTCCCAACTTAACCCATTCAACATCATCCTCGTTCGGGAAAATGTATCGTCGACCGTCACCTTCACATTTCCTTAAAAATACTACGCGCTATAACTTTCTGGACTTGCAGGGTCTTGGGCAATTATTTGCCCCCTGAATTCTTTTTTAGTTTTCCCACATTCACTCTAATAGTTTACTGAAACCCATGATCCTACATGACTTGTAGAAGGCTGAGAAAGGTTATCTTCATTTTTTACTTTTGTTTTCTCGAACTGACTCATCTTGATAGTTTTTGTAGATTTTTTCTTTATGTTAAACACAGTTTTAGCAAAAATAACCTTAGGTAGTTAGGATGCTCATAAATTCCTGCTTTTGTAGTCCGTTAAAATAATCATTTGTCCTTCTGATTGGTAAATGAAAGGTATACCCAAATTACCCCGTGTTTTTAAATCATTAATTACATGAAAACTAATAGTGATAAATTTTTCAATTTAATGACAAATTAGAGTAGACATATGTAATGTATAAATACCTGAATTTGAAAAACATAGAGTCACAGGCTCACAGGTTCATTCGCAACACTATTTGGAAGAAGTTGGTTCCCGTTACACTGCCATCTTCAAAAAGTTTAATTTAATTTTTATCAATTTCAATAAAAGTGTTGGAAACATTTTTTCAGCATATTCTCATAGGTATGGAGGATGTTTATAACTGTGAATTTTTGTAGGTATCTCAAATGATTATTTTTCATTTTATTCAATAAAATGTAATTTATACCTACCCAAGTTCCCCCGATTACCCAAATTACCCCGACCCACCCTAGACACTGAAGGTATAAACTGAATGCAATACTTCTAATCACATGATTTTTACGCACTATTTGTTTAAATAGGGCTGGGTGAAATAAACAGAATCTGAAGGGATAAGATTAGTTAAAAATATTTACAATAAACAGCAATAAATTAACTAAATAAACTTGCTTGTGCTATGCAAATGAAAATAACTATTAGTACAAACAAACATTTTTGTAGATTAATAAGTCATATAAATAAAACAATCATTTCAATTCGATCTTTGATAGTAAAATCAAACATTGAAAGACGATTCAAATGTTTAAAAATGTGACGCATAAAAAGGTAGATAAATACCATTGTAATATTTATATGTGTTAACCAGCCAAAAGCGTGAAGTCGTAAATTTCCACAAAAATTTTCTCATTTGGGAGTTTATAATGAGGCATAAATTAATAAAATCAGATAATAAATTCGGATGGGATAAATATAATAAAAAGAGCTATGAAAATGATTAGTAATTCCCAATAGCAACAAGAAATTAAATCAATGATATAACTTACACTTAGCAAATGAAAATAATGCCTCTTTGTCTGGACCGTCATTTCAAACTTTTCCAGCGGGGGCAATGGGTATGTATTCAGTGTAAAATATGCCAAAAAATAGTAAAAACCCTGCCCACTTGCAGGTAAACACATTGGTTTCCCAAAGCCGGGGAGGGGGGGGGGGTTGATCCTCTGAACCCCTAAATGACGGGCCTACCCTCCACTTCGTAAGAGTCCAGGTGCCTCTCAAATGGTAATAGCCATCAAGAAATAATTGTGCAACATGAAAGAATCTTAGTCCCGTTAGAAACAAACAAATTAACTTCTCAGGCAGACACTAAAAAATTCATTTTTTCCCTTTTAACTTTTAGCCCAATATTCATGTGCCATAGCTATCATGGAACCAATGAATTCCCTATTTCAACGCATGCATAAAAACAGTTCAAGATTTTTAAGATGCAAGCCATGCCCATATATAGCCACTTAAAACTATGAACCGTCATTAATACTAATAAACCAAGTGTTTGGTGGTTATATATTTTTATATACATATAAAGTGTACCTTTTTGAAATCAAATAATTAACAAAGTAAGATAGTTTTTAAATACTGTTACAAGGAATGTTTAGTATAAATCTTACCTTGAAGTTGATGGTGCATTTTATATATTTGTCATTGTCACCATTGAAACAATGGAGCCTGCACCCGTGTTACTAGTCGCTTTATCCCAAGTACTACTGCCTTTCTTAACAGCTACAACTTTGTACTTGATATTAATATTATTTCTAAATTTATATGCATGCTTTTTGCGATAATGTTCAGTCCATTTGTCTTGTCTGTGCACAGTGTTGCAAAGTACTTCTAAACATTTATATTTGAACGAAGTTTTAAGAGCTCTAGGCATCTTCGAAGGATTTCTTATAAAATTTCACAAAACTTGAACCGCCATTTACTATGAACGCGACAAACTGCTACAAAATAGTCGATAACAGCGCATCTCACATTAATATGGCAACATTACGGTAGGCAGAAACTGACACTCCGCATTGAGAAATCTTTATCATCCAGTGTTAAGATTAAACTGAACTGAAGTGTAAAAATAATAATAAAGTAATAAAAATAATAATGTAGCTAATGACTTCGGAGCAGAAAAACTGCATAATTTTGTAGTTGTAAAACGGTATATATATATATATATATTTATATAATGTCATTTTGTTGATGTTATTTGTCTATTAGGGTGAAATACAGCAGCTAAAACACTTACGCAAATAAGGAGTTCCAAGCGCCACTAATAAATAATGTTTAGGCTGGAAGTTCCTATTTTGCATTTGAGCCCAGATTTGTTATGGTGTCAGTGGTAATGCTGAAGTTGAATTGATAGCGTATCTCCCCCCCCCCTTAGCAGTCTTATTCTAATTACTCAGCAACAATTCAGATACAAATCATTCTATAAGAAGTTAATATTTTTCAATATTAATTTCGCACAAAAAAAAAAAAAAAAAGTAAATAAAAAAAAAATTAATAAATAATTTAAATTGAAAAAATAATTTAAATAAATAAGTTAAAAAAAATCCCCCCCAAAAATTTTGATGGCGCCATAATCCCCCCCTGTGGGCACCCCTGCTTACCGATAAATTTGTGGAACAGGCTTCGTAATTTCATTTTTGCAGCGCCCCTTTAGTGTGTTGTAAAATTCCTTCTTGACCACTGTTTTTTCGTCAGGCTCATGAAGATGAAATCCAGTAGTTTTGTCAATATCTGGGCTATCTCCCAAAAGCACCAGACGAGCTTTGCACGAAGAATAGAAGTGACACTTCCAATATTTTTGTTATGCTTTTTATAAGTTATTTGGTATAAATGTCCGTCTAAAAGAGCGAGTTTACCCCCACGTTGGGATTTGACGAAATTGACCGACATTTTTGTGCTCCAACTTAATTCACCACGTGAGGATAAGGGAAGCCGAAGGGAATATTTTCATATTTTCCCTCTTTAAGCTCATTGATAAGGATAGATAATCCCTACCACTTTTCCCTTCTCACTGTGTAGGGAGATCACTGCAGAATGACGATACCTGACCTGTCAATCACAAAGTGGCGAATTCTCCTTGTGGCAAAACAGGAGAGACACGAAATTATTGAGTGACCCAGAATCACACACGGGGTAAATGTGGGTCACCCCTTTTTTTAGCAATAACACATGTCAAAAGTATATAAATACTCTAAATTATCATTATTTAGCACACAAAGAGTTTTTTAAGTTATGTCATGGATAGTATTTCAGAAAAAAGACATTAAATAAAATTATAAATTATTTTTACGATCCTGTTACAATTTATTTCGGCTTTAACTCACAATTCTGGGCTGGACTTCTTGTAACATTTATATGCTATATTTATTTTGTTGTTATCAATATCAAAAGGTTATTTTCCTTCAAACTAACTGGCCCATGGAATATATATTTAATTGGAACCACTTCCAAAACATCTCGTTTGGGCCAACGAAAATTTCCCGCACCATGTTCCAGAAATTTTATTTCTACCCTTTCCTTGTCCAGGATTTTTGTTATTTTCCCAATGTAAAATGGGTGACTATCATAAAACACAGCAAAATATTTTTGCCCTTCAAGATTTGTTTGTATTTCTTCTAGCAAATTCTTAGCTTCCAAAGAGGAATTTTTTCCCAACTGTTTTATACCAGCATCTTCCATCTCATTTTTATCATCATGAAACAGATCTTCATCACTGTACAATTCCAAGGCTGCTTGTTTCATGGTTGGGAGACTGTTTCAACTTGGGGTGAGTTTGCTCGTTTACAAGCAAGGCTTTTTTTATTTTCATATTTTTCTGTTTTGCAGCTTTCCGTTTGTTCGTCGCATTTGATTTATCCTCTATTTCTTTTTCTTTTCCAACTATAAGATCCAAAAATGTTTCATTGGTTATCACCGCTGAATTGGTATTAATCCGCCTTCTAACTTCAGAATTTGGTGCTCGAGAAGTGTGTCTAAATTGTTGGCTTAAAATTTCTTCAAAGCTGGAATTGGTTTGTGAGCTGGACGGGTGTGAGAGTTCAGCAATTGGAGATGATGTATGCAATGTTGCATTCTGGAAACTTAAAACTCTTCTTGAAGGAGAGTTTTGAAGCCTATAGGAAGAAAGCATTCTGCTGCAAAGTCTACTTTCCGGATATTTTGATTGATTGACCGGATAGATCCCAGTAGCACTGAATCCTGCCTTAATGTTAGATTCTGTCAAAGCCAGAGGTCGAAATTAGAATCAGTTAGTCAGGTGCCAATGGTAACCAATATATTTTCTTTTAGTTGCCATTCTGATTTACTTGGTTGCAATTTTCAAATGAGCAAATACTATACTAACAGTAACACAAAATGTGTGAAAAAAAGCTGAAATATACACGATACAAAAAAATAATGCATTTTAAAGCCAACTGTTAAGTCTAGATACCAATACCATTCCAAAATTAATACAAAACTATATAATATGCATTAAAAAAGCTGAAATACATACGATATATGAAAATTGCATTTTAAAAACCGCCTGTAAAGTTTATATAATTACCAGAATTGCTGTTAACTCATTTTTTGACATATTGCTCATCCAGTATGAAAGGGGCACTTCTTTTTTTTCTTTATCAGTCTATATCAATTTAATGCTAATCCTATTTAAAAATTACCTCTTTTATTCTGTATGAGCAATGGAAACAATATTTGTTATAAATAGAATGAATTCAGGAGGAGAAGCAGATTTCAAAGAAAACATTAAATATTTTTATTTATGATTACCCATAACAATTTACAAATTAATTTTACGACATTGAAAAATCTTTTAAATAGAACTTATTTTTTAAAGTCTGGATGTCTTGTACATCACATGCCACATCCTTCCACCATAAACTCATGGCAGGTAGAGGATTGTAATCGTTGATGCTTTGTCTATGCAATTTTATGAATAACAAATCATCAACAGTCGTCAGCAAAAGGCTTGCCGATTTTCTCTTTTTATGATGCTAAAATGGCTAAATCCTCTTTCACACTCTGCAGTACTTAAGGGCATAACCATAATGAAACTTATAATTTTTTTTTAAATTTGCAAAAGATGATCCAGAGGATTCAGCCATTAAGCGTTGCCATGCTATTGCTATCTCACAAGGTAACTTTAATTTATCCTGAGCCCACAACTTAAACTCCTTGAACTCTTCCAAGACTGCTCTTTTGTCGATGAACACATTACTAGGTATCGTGTCAACCAAATCTTTAAATTTATTATTAATGTCCTTATCCTCATTTTCGTTCAAATTAACCACATTGCATGGGTCAAGGGTATGCATATTGCTGAGGACCTTATCACTTAAATCGGAAAATCTAGATTGTAATGCTGCACCAGTTGCTTTAAGACTTATTTTCTTGTCCTTTTTAGAAAAAGGCAGTTCTTCTATTTTTCTTGATAATTTAAGTCCTCTATACTCAACTTCAGAGCCATTGATGAGTAAGTCAAATTCAAATTGCTGCAGTGAGTCCCCATTTTCAATCATCATTTTACCAAGCTTCCTTTTTGTTGCATCTAAAGTATCTATATACTACATCTTTCACTGAAATAAATATTGTTTGAAATTTTTCTGATGCGTTTGCAAGAATATTCAGTATATCCCGCATTAAACTTAAAAATCTTACAAAACGCTCAGACTTTAAATATTTTAAATATCCTGTTAATTTCGTAGTCAGTCTTATCTTGTTCGGATGCTGCAGCTTCCTCTGCGCGACAAACATCGGACCATGTCGTCCGCTCTCCGAGACGCTTCTCTCTTTCTCACCTCGAATCCCGGTCTCCTTGGGGGTCCCCGACCGCTAGGTTTATCAGACCGCCTGTGTTTATCCGAGAATGAAGAAAGTTATTACCGTTCTCTTGTCAGAGCGTTTATATTCCCTCGAATTTATGATCAGAATAATGTCATGCATGTCGCTTCACACCAAACAGGAATTCTCGCTGGGCGCAACAAATGTCAACCATTTGCCATTTTACCGTGATCACAAAGAACACATCGCTGGATTTCTTGGAACACGAACACTTGTTGACTATTTGCTCGCATTCTTGAGAGTTTCTCCTTTGATGTTAATAGATACAAAACAGCGTGTTTACGTCTGAAAGTTTCCCTGCGTGAGGTCCAAGTTTTTGGTAGCCTAAGGAATTTCTATATCGCAACAGGCGATGATAACACGAAACAGACATGTGAAAATGGCGCACCAGTACAGTAGGCTGGGCGCCACTAATTTAAACTAGTGTAATTTTTTTAGCATGGTATTCGTTTGAGCAATGTTGTTATCATTGATATTGAATAAATATCATTAATTTTGTTTATAAAGGCTGTCGTAAATATAAGCTATTTTTCATTTTTTACTCGAACTTTATTCTTTATGCAAGTTTATGTCTGACTTTGCTTCTGACGACTTTGGAAAATGCAGGATGCAGTGGTTTCTGCAAAGTAGTTAAAAATGCGATGCTTTGCACAACATTAATTCAAATAAGAAAGGTTTGAGAAAATAAAAAAAGCTTGGAAACTGCAATTTGCGCTGTTAAAGTTAGGACACAGCCATCCATGACCATTTCTAAAAGTTTCCTAAAATGAGTTTTTTTTTAATTGACGTCTTACGAACAACAAGCAAATAAATGTACGTAAAAATAAAATACCGTAACTAAAAGCTTCTAAAATGTCTAATGTAAGATTTGTGACTTTTTAAATCATATAAAAAACCCCTTTTATCGAAAATTTCCCAAAATTAACGAATCAAATTTCTTGAAAATTCGTGGCCGCAATCATTTGTTTAAGCACATGGTGTTTTTATTTCGAATTTTCTTGTAAATAACTAAAACAAAGAACTATCGTTTCCTAAAACGGTTTAACATTCAGATTGACAGCAGGCTTAGTGATGACATAAGCAGCAAAAAAACAAAGATATAATCACGAGTAGAAAATTAAAAACTCACCCCATATTATCTGGCGGTCGAATGGTCACTTTAATGTGCAACATTTTCAAAGCGAGATCAAATAATTTCGCTGGCCGTTCCGAGAACGTCCTTTCGAACAAAAAAAAAGTTTGTTTAAATCGGACTGTTCACTCAAAAGTTATTAGGGGTGAGAGCTTGTTTGAACGGTTCACTGTTGAACGAAAAATTGTTCAAATCAAAAATGTAGATAGGGGAATGAAGTATCCTTGAAAAGATCTTTCGAACAAAAAAAAGTTTGTTCAAATCGGACTGTTCATTCAAAAGTTAGTATCGCGGGACCGGTTATTTGAACGGCTCAAAGTTAAACCAAAAATTGTTCAAATCAAAAAATCAAATATGGGAATGAGCTGTACTCGCCGAGATCTTTCCAACAAAAAAAAAGTTTGTCCAAATCGGAATATTCATTCAAAAGTTATCAGGGGGGGGGGGACAGACAGACCAACACACAAATTCCCCATCTCAATACCCTACTTTCAAATTTTTAATTTTTCGATATTCATTTTACCTTTTTATTTTTTTAACTTGGCGGTATTTTTTGGACTTGACGATATTTTTTTTAACTTGGCGATTTTTTTTGGACTTGGCGATATGTTTTAGATGCATTAAGCTACTTTTAATACTTTTTTCGTCTTTCTTTTATTTTTAACGGGAAAGTAGTCTAAAAATTGTTTAAAAAAAAAATTGATTTTTTGAAGGTGAATTACTCCGCTTAAGTTACATCAAATTTTAAAACAAGTACTTAATATAAGCAATGAATGCATATACAACATTATTTACAACAAAAAGCCTTTTGTTTCAAACATTTTATAATTTAAATTTTTGATATTTAATTATTTCTGGAACGCTGTAATTATTGCATGAATTCAACAATTGAGAGGATGGGATCACTTCTTTTATTTTGTCAAGTTCATAGAAAACTTGATCACACTTCTCCGGCCATTTTCAACTTCTCGGACCATTCATGGTCATGGTACTGACTTCTACTTCATCAGCAACTACTTGTGTAACAACTCCTGGGAAGAATTCTCCCTCATACTCTACTATCACGTAGCATCCTGTACATGATTTTTCTCGTTGCCTGTGTTAGTTAAAGATGAAGTTAGTTAGATTAGTTCTTTTGTCTCTTATCAGGATGACGTTATCCTTAGATAAGACAAAAGAAGATAAGAACACATTGTAGTTTAGGCTGCTAGGCTATTGTTATCTGGCTGGGCCATGGAAGGTCCGGTTCTTCTGTAATTTTTAAAGGCTCACTTCAAGTTCAAGTGCTGGCTGGGTCGTAAGTCAGTCAGACACTATCGCCAGAGGCTTTTGCCTTTATTAAAAAATTACACAGTTTGAAAGTCTTGACGACAAGGTCCATATCTTGCTCCAACTGCATTACATCCGCTCCATTGAGTGTTTGTAGGTTTCTTTCCTTGTACAGTTGGAGTTGATGCTTGCCAAATGTTATTTGTATTCCATTGTCCTGCACTAGTTGCTACTTCTCTATTGAAGATTGGATGGAAACCTATATCGTTAATGTCACATTCAATAGTACAATGATATTTAATTAGAAATTGAAATGCAAGTGGTAATAAGTTTGTTGCGAAATCATGAAATGTACAGGGTCTAATTAGACATGTTGGCATTGGTTTTCTGTAATTGTGTTTAATTCCCCATGTCATTAATTGATTTTCTGCTGTTCCTTTTTTTGTGCTCCATCCCATCTAGCGAAAGCTGTTGCACTAGTATTAGCTGTTTGAGTGTCTACTGTGTCCATTGTTAATGCGCTTCTCCATGTTAAATCTTCTAGAAATGCTTTCCATTCAAAACTGAATTCTTGTGTTGGTTGTAATGTTCCCCATTCTTTTGAATTCATTAAATCGAAATCCCATGTTGCAGCTTTTCGATATGTATTTAACGATTGGTTATCTGAGGTTTGTGCAGTAATCCATAAACTACCTGTGTCTATTGTTTTTAATGAACCGTCAGTTTGATTTGTGGAATTAACTGTCAAATTTATTTGGTAGATCTTGATCTGAATTTAAGTCCCACATAGGGTAATTGATAACCTTTATCTATATATGTTTCGCAATAAGGCATTAGATTAAATGCAATATCTGAAGTTACAGCTCCACCTTTTGTTGTTGTACCATTTGTAAATGGAATTAAATGCATTAGGTTAAGTCCTGCGCTTAGTAAATGCCATCTTTTGGATATTACGTTTATTGTTTGCCAATCTCTTGGTTTCATGCTAGATTGTGGGCATTGGTATGGTATAATTGACCATTGTTGGTTAAAACCTGTTGAATAGGATGGGCTTCCTGTTTTAATATAATGTCTAAATGTTCTAGAAAAATGAAAAATTTGCATACCTGTTTGAATTGGAACAGGATTCATTGGGGGGATTTGTCCTCCTCCTCCGCTTCCTCCAGTACTTCCAACTGGTCCAGATGACGGTTCTGATCCTCCAGTATCCATTCCATCCTGTGCCATCGGCCATTTCTTCCACGGGTTCTGCTCCGGGATTGAGTCGAGGGTATTTTCCGGGTTTGTATCTGCTTCGTAAGTTGTAGGATGGTTTGAATCTTTTTTGTGGTGTTCTGAATTCGTTTTTGTGGCTTCCAGCAGTTTTTCTAGATTTTTGACTGGGAAGGAATTTTTTCGAGATGTGGAATTTGCGCAATTTTGGCGTTGATGCTGACTGCGGCTCCGAAGAGGTTTCCGAGAAAACCCTGCTCAGAGGCTTCTTTCTGAAACGTTGAGTCAGCAGTCTCTCTTGAAATTGGGGAGTCTCCGGAAAGGTCAAGAACGTGTCGTCTGCAGATGGCGTTGAGTTTGTTTGTTCGACCTCCTTCTTTGTCTGCTTTTTTAACGTCGGTTCCTGGGCCACAGTACCTGTATCCAAGAAAGTACATTCTTCATCTGAAAAGTCATTAATGGGACATGGAGTGTTTGCATATTTTATGGCAAAAATGCTTATCCATTGTGGATGAAGATCACGTCGTAATTTTTTTAAGGCAGGCCAGGCCTTGAGTGAATTGTAATAGGCTATGCACCTAGCTTTAACTGCTTGCTCTGCTGACGGGGCGATGTTCCAAGGATGATTGTTTGTTGTAATAATTACTGGAGTTGGGCGTAAATATTCATCGCTGCAATTTTTTTATGTACAAAAGTACCGGTACCTTCCAAGATAATTTTTAATTGTTCAATTATGCATTGATCAAAATATGGTTCATAAATTATAATGACTCTTTTGTTTACACAATCTTGCCACATAAAAGAATAACCGACTGTACCTTGACTAATTTCTCCGTAGAATACGCAAGCTTTTTCGATTGATTTTGCAACCCAAGTTTTTCCTGAATTTGGTTTGCCTTTTAACACTAATGTGTTTAGCTTACATTTTGTTTTGTCTAGACATTCTACGACATTTTCGACGAATTCTTTTGGGTCGATTTTTTGGAAAGTACACCACCTTTCCATCCAGTCAGCGTTTTGTTGAGGTGTCATGCAAAGATTTTTTGGGTCACGGAATTCACAACATAAATCTCTAATGGATTTATCTAATGTTGATTGAATAGCGAAATTTAATGCTTTACGGAAGTTAGTAGCAAAAGTTCGTTTACAGTATACAGCTTCAAAATTTGGATCAGTATGGTCAAAATTCATTAGTTCTGCTTCTGATTGTGCATGAGATTCTAGGATCCAGTTTTTAATTAGCATGATGTCCTTACCTCCTTCGTTTTTTGTGTTGAATCTTGCTGCTTTTCTTTCTCTGACTTCTTTGATTAGATCTGGTGTTACTTGTGCTTCAAGTAGGCTTAGATCTGGTTCGTTGTCACGTTGATCTCTCCATACGATGTTTCTTGGTGGTAATTGCAAGTAAGCTAAGAAATTTAATGGAAGTTTGCAATTTTCAGATTTAAACCATTCACATTAATCTAATTTGAATTGATTGAAAACACGATCGCCGTCGAAACGATAGCTTGAATTATATTCAACTAATCCATGGTAATGTAATCCGTTCCATTCACATGTTTGATCAATATCAAGAGGATGTTCCGAAATAATAACTGAACGGTATCCGAGAAGTTTTTTGCTTTAAGAGCGTCATCCCATCGCCCCGCGTTTAGATCAAAGACAATTGCACGGTATCCAAAATTGCTCACCTGGCCTGCCATAGTAGAGGTTCGTACAGCAAGAGAGTCAGACGTTGAATGAGCTCTCTTATCAGAGTTTCTTCTTATATACTTGTTTTATCAGTACCACATACCACTTGAAGATAAGAAATCATGTGATACTGATAAATTCAAAAAAAAAAGAGATAAGAAATGCTTAATTGATATCTTAGTTGATAATATAAAGGTTTTTCTTAAATGAACGGACCTCTCCTCTGTCCCAGCCAGTCATCCGCTATCTGACCCGGCCAAAAACAACTACTCTATGGCCGTCGCCGCGAATTAAGTTATGGTCCCAATATACTACTATGCGCAGCAGCCCAGCTGTAGCGCATAGTACTATAATGGGACCATAGCTTCATTACTGATGGCCATTAAAATAATTTTCTGTGGCCTAAGTGGCCATTAAAATAGTTAATTCTCATCAGCCATGGGGGCGCTTGGGGATGCACTGGGAGAAGAAAAATCTTCAAGATGCTCAGAGGAATCACTATTGTGCAGTGAAAAAGCCTCTTCATCTGTGGATGTTTCCGATTCTTTTTTTCTATTCTTTATTTTTTTCGATGCTGTAGGTTTCCCAAACTCGGGCTTTTTATTTTCCTTTGCTGATGTTTCCTGTTTTCTTGCTTTTGCTTTTCTTGCCTCTTGTTTCTCTAATTTTTCTTTTAGTTTTTTTTTCTTTTTCTTCATTTTCTTCTCTCCTTTTCTTCAGGTATGCTTCGGTTGTCAGGCATTCGGCAAAGTTTGACCCAACAGCTTTCCTCTTGTTTGGAGGATTGGGTGTCAATGTAATTGTTATCAACAAACAACTTTCAAAGGCAATGAAGCAGGTTGCTTCATTGGTGGCATTGGTGGTAGAGGTTGCTGATCTCTGTTGCTGCAAAACCTTTTGAAATAGCCATTCATGCTTTGCAGAAACGCAAAATCTTCATCTGATATATTTATATCCAGTGCGAGATTTGTCTGTACAGACTTATCGCACACTGAATTGTTTGGTCTGTCAATGGTTGGGTTTTCAATTTCCAAGGCACTTGTTACGCTCAATGTATCTGAAATTGGGACTTCTGGGAATTGGAAATCTTCTTCTGGAACAACTTCCAAGTTAAGCTCTTCCATTACTGGCTCTGGCTCAAGGTCCTCTTCAATTGAAGTGGAAGGAAACATTTCACGTTTTTCTTAAATATAAGTGGAATCAAATCTGTCACTTTTCTCCGATTGACATTTTTTATATCTTTTTAAAGCTGCGGGATCAAATTGGGATTCATCAATCGCCTGGCGATGCCCGTGTGTCGAAATCTTGCCTTGCACGTATTTGCGGATAATGTGCCCCATACTTTTCCAATTTCAGAAAGAAAACAAGTTTTGCCCATTGGCTTTCCATTGGTTGGACCTATTGTAATGGGAGACATTATTTTCCCATGCTGCCTGGAATGAGCGAAAAAATGTAACATCAATCGGTTGCAGGATGTGTGTGGTATGAGGAGGCAATTTTAAGATTGTAATATTCTCCTCCACTGCTTTGATGATGACATCGAGGGAGATGTGGCTAATGTGCCCATCTAAAATTAACATACAGGGGCATACTGTAACTTCAGAAACGAAGACAGTTTTAAACCACCTAAAAAATGCCTCCTGGTTCATCCATCTGATTCTGTAATGTCTACAGATGTACCAGGATATTTTTCTGTATCTGGATTAAGCCATGACTGCTGCAGAGATTTTGCTGCAAACAGAATAGAGGGGGGGGGGGGGGAGAATTCGACCTGCCTCAGATACACAAGCTAACACTGTCGTAGATTCTTTTCCAGACCTGACAGTAATGCACAACCGAACTTGAAGGCTAATTTCAGTAATGAATTCAATGCAAATTACAATAAATCTACCAACTCCTTAATTACAGTTTCAAAAAAGCAAAATTTATTTTCTTTTTGTTTTTTTCTTTTTTATTTACAAAAGCAATTTTTGTTCTTAAAATACATTTGCTGTAAAAAAAAATAATTAAAACAAGGGTGCCCCCCCCCCCACCACCACCACACACACAAAATCCTCAACTCTCATGCCCTTTTAATTTTTTTTTTATTTTTAGGACTGTTTTATTTTGTTAATTTTTATAAAGTTATTTTTAATAAATTTATTAAAGCAACAGCATACACACAGAAAATAATATAAGTAGACAGAAAATTTTTAAAATTAAAATAAATCAATAATCAAAAAAGCAAACAAATAATTCAAAACTAAAACTTAATTTTAAAAATCCCTCTCAAAAACTTGGATAGTGAAACTTGCGCCATAATTCCCCGTTTTGGGCACCCTTTATCCAAAGTTCTTGTTTTTACATATAATTAACAGCTTTATTTTTTCAAAATTCATGCATTTGTCATATTTAAACATTATTTTTGCAGCTTTATTGCAAAAATAACAAATCGGCATAGGAAATTAATATTCAGGTGACAAATTCACCACGTGGTACAAAAAGCTGAAATTACTCATTATTAAAAAAAATATGTTATTAAAATAAATAATTGAAATAAAAGCATAAAAACAAGAACTTACCTTTTGTCCATTGGTCAAATAAAAGCTTTTCCGTTACTCCGCATTAAAGGAATCCAATTTGTCGCTATTAGGTCGCTGAACGGTCCAATAGGGGATGACGCTGCCGAAATGCGATGAATATTTTCGAGCGTCTCAAATTAGGGCAGATAGTTTTCTTCACCCTTCAACTTCCTATTGGTGAAAGGTGTATTCAAGGTCGTGCTGTGGTCGTGGTTTATTTGGCTTTGAAAGATAAGACAAGCATGGAGATCGCTTTTTCGCGCAGGGCATGTTGCATTTAAGGAATGTCGGGGAGCTCCATTATGGACGATGCGAAGTGCTAAGGGGAATTCCCGTAGGGAATTGCTTTAAATGCAATGGTATGTTTCGCATTTGGTTCCCAAAATGCGTATGTTTCATAACATCACATTTAAGTGCGATTGTTAGATTTTCGGTAAAAGTGCATTGTCGCATTTATGGGTCATCACGTTTTGGGACACGTTGACCTTACCATAAATATTCTTCTGTTTTAACAATCAGTTGATGTAGACGCCTTGTTCCTGTGTCCCCACTCATCCGATGCAATGCCAGTTGTTGAAATAAGCTGTTAATTCAGGAATATTTAACGATATTAATTTGCTATAAGTGATATCATAATCCTCTTCTGATTTAAGCTAAATTTGTTAATATCTCCAACACGTCTTTCTCTAAATTGCTGTCCAGTTTAGGCAATTTTGAGGGTATTTCTCTTTGGAAAGTTAAGCATAAGCTAAATTTGTTAATATCTCCAACACGTATTTCTCTAAATTGCTGTCCAGTTTAGGCAATTTTGAGGGTATTTCTCTTCAGAAAGTTATCTACGTATGTAAGAGGCATATTTGGATCAATGCGAATGGAAACTTCTCTTCAAAAACCACACGATCAGCAAAATCTTTGTCTCCAAGAAAGACTTCAATTTTTTGCCACGCTGAATTATTTGTTTTGAAGTAATTCAACATTGAGCAAACACATAATTTGCTGAGAGATTGGATAATGAAAAAGGTCACAACTTCGCTTTAGCCATTTCCATCTACGGCCAACAAAGCAAATAGGGGTAACTTATAATTGTTTAGTTTATATGTTGCGTCAAAAATTACTAGTTCCGGAAATTTCTCAAAAACAGTTTGCTTTCTGGTATCTTATACAAATACAAATGCAACAACCACCAACAGGCTCTCAGCCCAACAGGGCTGGTCCTGGTCAAATTATAGACCCCAATGAAGATCAATGGCCCTCTTAAAACTCTCTACTCCCTTGAAAATATACACCAATCAGTTCTTTTGTCTCTTCTTCATAGGCAACATTAATGATAGCATCCGGAATGCTGCGCATGGATTCAATCAATTTTTCTAAATTGGTCTCTCCATTACCTTGCTGATCTTTTTGCAACTTTGTGGAAATATTATGCAGTGTTTTTAACAGGACTGGTTTCCAATCCTCTGCTGAATAGAATGAGCTTGAATTTTCTTCTTGTTGCCGCCTGATTTTAAAGCAAGTTCAGCTTCCTTTAGCTCTTCTGCAATTAATCTTAGTTTCTCTGGAAGATGTCTATACCTTTCTTCACTCAATTTGATTGTTGTGCTCTAACTGATTCTTTAACTACCAATGTACCATTAGATCAGCTTAACTTCAATTTAAAGTTGCATTCGAGTTTCCCAGTTTCAACATTGGGCCTCACGCCTTTCGTTGCTGAAGGTTTATATTTGCGCCCTTTTTTGCATTCAAAAGTCACGTATTTGTGGACTAAAACTCCGCCGTGCTTGTGCCCTTCATGGAATTTCTCGGAACGGATCTTCACCAAAACAGCAAAATAAAAGCTCTCGTACAAGTTTTTCTCTCAAACTCAGCATACGTGGGAAATTTATTTCCCAGCTGAAAAGGTATGAAATCAGCAGAAGCCATTGCAGAAAAGGTTGATAAGTGATCAACGCAAGTCGCAATACAATACACGTTCAGGTTATACGCATGCTGAAATGTGAAATCACCGCTGTTGATGCATGGAAAGGTGGTGGCTAGATTGAGAGCGGTGGGCCGCGTAACGGCTGATGTCCAAGACTAAGTGTGGGTCATTGGTTTAAATAATTATATTTCAGAGTGTTTGCTTTTTCTCCAAAAGGTGGATGCAGACTAGTTCTTTAAACAATCACCACATTTATTGTAAATAAGATTAAAAACAAATAAAAACAGTTTTAAATGACCACCGGTATTACAGCATCCCTACACGACCTCACCTCCCCTACATGTCGGCAATCTAATAAAAAGAATTATTTATACAGAAATTTTGAATCTCTCCCAATTTACCCCAGCAGCAATTTCAATAAATGTATTGAACTAATCAACATTAGCCGCTAAACATGATTTACGAAACATGTACATCGCAAGGTAAAATTTATAATCTGCCTTGCGATTGTAGGTAGGCAAAGAAGCTTTAACATGCCTCTACGTACTTTCAATTGTATTTGTATGAGACCCGGAATCGGAGTCTACAAATGTTAAAGAATGATTTACCTTTAAATGCTCAAAACCCTCGTCCATCAAACAATCATAAATTTTCTAACAGTCAGAATAAACAGACGTACCTGGTTTAATCCATTCCTTAATTACCAACATCAATGTCTCCTGAGAACTATCATGTACAGCAACTAAAATACCTTTCCTGATCCCCTTTCAATACTACCAAAACACTATGACCCCTAATGTACTTCCTTTTGCCAAACTTTGACTCATCTATTTCCAAACCATCATCACCTACCTTCTTAGAATTCTCCTCAATATAATTCAAAATGGTCTCGTTAATGAATTGCCTCCAATCTGCTGAAGTAGTACCGCATTACCGCACATATAAGCTGCATGCGTCATAATGGGGGGGGGGGGATTTTTTTGCGTTCTATAAGCCACATTTTATTTTTGCTATATAATCAATCTGTGAGCATTCAGGTACCATATAATTATATGATTATTCATATTGTTTCAAAAGATACAGTATATAAACACTTATTGTTTTTTTTATCTATTTCATGTAAAATAACTACAATTTATAATAGTTAAAAATTAACGTAAATAAATCACAAATAAGGTAGAAAGTACAGCAAATAGCTATTTCAAGGCTACAATGGAGCCCCTTCCTCAGTGCAAGAAGCTCAGCAAACAACATGAAAGCTGTAAGAGAACTGAGCGCGAAGCACGTGGACCCCGGTATTTATAACAAATGGGCCAGTGCGTATGAACTCACGACGAGAGCGGGAAAGCACCGACCAATCAGCGATCAGCGAAACAGCCAGGAGAGCGAAGAAAAGGGGAAGACAGCAAAGGAAAGTAGGGGAAGGAAAAAAGCGCGGGAGAAAACACTAGAAGACGAAATTATAAAAATTGCTTCCAGATGTCAGGGAAAGATGGAACACTGGAAAAATCATTCACCAGAGAATGGGAATTTTTCCAAATATAGTAAGATTCCCAAAATAGTTAAATAAGCTTACAAATAATTCTAGTCGAAGAAAAATCAAAGCAGTGACCAGAAGTCCAACAATGCTGAGCAATGGAAGAGCGTGCTAGTTCTTTATGTTTAACATAATTTTGATGCTCTTTCAGACGGTGCTTAAGAGGCCGCTTAGTCTGGCCTACATAGCTAAGTCCGCATTTGCAAGAGATGCTATAAATGCCCCAGTTGCTTTGGCAATCAATGGGATGCTTCAAGTTTGTAAACTTAATTTTGTTCACAGGAGAGAAAGAAATATCGAAACCAAACTTTTTCAAAATCTTTGCGACTTGATGACTTATTTTTGGATAAAAAGGCAAAGCAATGGTGGAACCAACCTTAGAATCGGAAACTTTGCTAGAATGAGAGGGCTTTATTAGCCTATTATATATAGAATCAATAATCTTGGGCGAGTAACCCCGATCAAGAGCCACAGCTTTTAAATAAGAAAGCTCAGTATTTAAAGAACTGGATGAAGAACAGATATTCAAGGTACGAAACACAAAAGCCTTAAATGAGGCCAACTTTTGGTTTCGAGGATGAGAAGAGTAGTTGTGAGGAGGTAGTGTAACAGCAAAGGGCTTTCGATACACTGAAGTCATAAAATCGTTATTACTTTTAGTAATCAAAACGTCCAAGAATGAAAGAGAACTTTCCATTTCCATTTCAATAGTGAATTGGATGCAAGGATCGATAGAATTAAGAGTGGAAAGTAAAAGCTCATTATTAACTTGGTTTTGGTCAAGCAAAACAAGGCAATCGTCAACATAACGAACATAGAACGGAAACTTTATGGTTTCAAAAAGTTTTACCTCAAAATAGTGCATATAAATGTCACTTAAAATAGGGCTCAAAGGGTTACCCATCGCTAAACCTTCGGACATGCGATAGTAAACACCATCAAACACAAAAGTATTCTGCTCAAGACAAGCACGAGTAAGAGAAATAAGCTCATCAACCTCAAAACTAGAAAAATGATGTTCCTGGAGTCTCAATTTGAGACAATCCAGTGCTCCAATAACAGGTACATTAGTGAAAAGTGATTTCACGTCAAAAGAAGCCATCGTTACGCCGTGAGGCTTAAAGCAACGTAACTTCTGAACAAAGTCAATGGAATTTTTAACAGTGAAAGAATTGCTGGTCAAAAGAGGAGAAAAAATGGAAACTAAATGCTTAGCTAGTTTGTAAGAAGCTGTGCCAATGTTTGAAACAATTGGCCTAAGAGGAACGTTTGGTTTATGGACCTTTGGTAAAGCATAAAATCGGGCACAGTGTGCAACAGAAGGAATCAAACACCTTTTTGAAGAATCACTGATGATAGGAGAAGCCTTCACAATGTTTCTAATCAAGTTGACCTCTTTAGTACTCTGGTCTTTATGAAGTGTCACATATGGACCAACTTCAATTAAATCTTTACATTTATCCAAATATGAGCTTTTGTCCAGAATAACAACTTGACCTCCTTTGTCAGCCTTAGTGACTACTATATCAGGATCGGAACATAAACCTTTTACCGAAAACTTAGCATGCTTGCTGAAAGTATTTGAAGTCAATTTAGCATTAAAATCCACAGTATTGGCAATGAGATGCCTAATAGAATCCTTTTGAGAAGCAGTAAGAGCACTAAATCTAAAGGCTTTTTCAATTGGAGCAACCAATTTGGGAAATGAAGGTTTTGAAGAAGAAGCAAAATTGTTATTCAGTTTGAGAGCATTGAGCTGATTCGAATTCAAGAGCTTAGAAGAAAGATTGAGGACTGCATTCTGATTCACCTTTGGTAAAACATCAGACGAATGATCCACATTATTAGCACAAAGAGATTTCCACTTTTTCTGAAGAGTAGTCCTATGTTTAAAAGTAGACTGAAGAACCCTATTCCAACTTTTCCTATCAACCGAATCAAAATCCAAGTCAGAATTCGAAAGTTTTAGATGCAAAGAAAACAACTCATTTTCAATATTAGAAATTTTCTTCAGAGTTTCCTGAATAATAGCTCTTAACAGAGCCAACTTAGGACGAAAAAGCACTTTGCTAATTTTAGGAGAGGAAGAAAGGTTACAACTCAACGAAATAAACTTTGGAATTATTCTCCTACGTTTACAACCACAGAGAAAGGACAAATGATCCAAAAACCTGTACTTTTTCAGTCTAAGACTACAAAACCTGTTGATTTCCGACATAATGAGTTCAGAAAATTCGAAAAAGTGACCAAAGGCCCGTTTAAGCCAAAGTTAAATGAAAAATGATCAAAAAAGCTTTGTGCTGAACTATAATAGTTAAAAATCAACGTAAATAAAGCACAAATAAGGTAGAAAGTACAGCAAATAGCTATTTCAAGGCTACAATGGAGCCCTTTCCTCAGTGCAAGAAGCTCAGCAAACAACATGAAAGCTGTAAGAGAACTGAGCGCGAAGCACGTGGGCCCCGGTATTTATAACAAATGGGCCAGTGCGTATGAACTCACGACGAGAGCGGGAAAGCACCGACCAATCAGCGATCAGCGAAACAGCCAGGAGAGCGAAGAAAAGGGGAAGACAGCAAAGGAAAGTAGGGGAAGGAAAAAAGCGCGGGAGAAAACACTAGAAGACGAAATTATAAAAATTGCTTCCAGATGTCAGGGAAAAATGGAACACTGGAAAAATCATTCACCAGATAATGGGAATTTTTCCAAATATAGTAAGCTTCCCAAAAATCGAGGTCATAAACTGACGAACATTTACAAATAATTCTAGTCGAAGAAAAATCAAAGCAGTGACCAGAAGTCCAACAATGCTGAGCAATGGAAGAGCGTGCTAGTTCTTTATGTTTAACATAATTTTGATGCTCTTTCAGACGGTGCTTAAGAGGCCGCTTAGTCTGGCCTACATAGCTAAGTCCGCATTTGCAAGAGATGCTATAAATGCCCCAGTTGCTTTGGCAATCAATGGGATGCTTCAAGTTTGTAAACTTAATTTTGTTCACAGGAGAGAAAGAAATATCGAAACCAAACTTTTTCAAAATCTTTGCGACTTGATGACTTATTTTTGGATAAAAAGGCAAAACAATGGTGTAACCAACCTTAGAATCGGAAACTTTGCTAGAATGAGAGGGCTTTATTAGCCTATTATATATAGAATCAATAATCTTGGGCGAGTAACCCCGATCAAGAGCCACAGCTTTTAAATAAGAAAGCTCAGTATTTAAAGAACTGGATGAAGAACAGATATTCAAGGCACGAAACACAAAAGCCTTAAATGAGGCCAACTTTTGGTTTCGAGGATGAGAAGAGTAGTTGTGAGGAGGTAGTGTAACAGCAAAGGGCTTTCGATACACTGAAGTCATAAAATCGTTATTACTTTTAGTAATCAAAACGTCCAAGAATGAAAGAGAACTTTCCATTTCCATTTCAATAGTGAATTGGATGCAAGGATCGATAGAATTAAGAGTGGAAAGTAAAAGCTCATTATTAACTTGGTTTTGGTCAAGCAAAACAAGGCAATCGTCAACATAACTAACATAGAACGGAAACTTTATGGTTTCAAAAAGTTTTACCTCAAAATAGTGCATATAAATATCACTTAAAATAGGGCTCAAAGGGTTACCCATCGCTAAACCTACGGACATGCGGCCGGATTCCGTGAGAGAGTGTAATCCATTGCGCATCCACTCCTCTCTCATCTGGACTGCATTTGACTTTTGAAGGATTTATTCACGGTGAGTTCTAATGGCTGGAGGAGTTTTGTTGAATCTCCAGAGATGACCACTAGGTCTGTTGACATTTTTTTGCACCTGGACTTGACTGAGTCTAAGAGATGGGATCTCATTGAGTCCAACAGCAGCAAACTGTGGGGTCGAAAAAAACAGCCATTCCTATGACGAAATGCTTTTCCAGCCATTCCAGCATGATAGTCTCACACATTCAACCCTTTGGATTGGCTTTAATCACAATATCCTTAGCGAAATGGTTTTTCGCTTGAATATGAGAAGGGGTTTTAGCTTCTCGCCATTTGCAGAACACGATAGCACACACGTGAACAAACTCTTTTCATGTCCTGTCGTGATGATGGGTATTGTTTTCTGGCCAACTTTGTTGACAGTTCTTGTGGGAGGAATGTCGAATGTGAGGGGGACCTCGTCCATGTTGAAGACTTGTCCATTGTTGAGATTTTTTATTCAGAAATTACTTTCCAGACGTACTACAAAAAGTCTTTTTTAGCAGCCAGTCGTCGGGCAGTTGTTCTCGCACGAACAGACAACTTCTTCCTGCTCATGAAGCGGTAGCACCCGTTCGGTTCGCCTTTGAAGTTTTCGATACCCATCTGCCGGGCTATCGACCAACAGTCCTTCCTCCCTCTGCTCGACAATCCATTTATCAAGTTTTTCTTCCAGTTTTGACCAACTAACAGTTCCGCTTCTTTTAGCTCTCTTGCTCTTGGGAATTTCTTCCAGGGAAGCTTTGTCATTTCTCCACCTTCTTATGCAGAGTTCATCCATCTCAAATTCTCGAGCTGCAGCCAGATTCCCCTTGACTTTGTATAGCAGAAAGCTTGAAAGCGGCAGTATAACTTTTCCTGCGAAACATCATTAATGCAAAATTTTAATGTAAAACCTAAATTGAAAACTGCGTAGTAAAAAATCTCGAGCAAAAAATGTATGCCACTAAGATAAGCAAGACACATTAGAATGATCGAATCCTATCGAGTCCTACCTTTACCGGTAGGAATATCTGTTAAAAAATCGGCTCGAAAAGCGCTTGTGAAGTGAATCTTTGCATCGTCCTCTGTGATTACAACAGATCAGTAAGGGTTGAAAGATGAACCGGTTGAGACTTGGAAAACTATTCGATCAGCACGCTAGTGCTTTATTAGATGTGAAAAAAAGAATTGCTTGAATTAATTATTAAAGTTTATTTTATGCAATTTATAAAAAAAATAACAAGAATTTTAAAAACTGATTATTTTTACACTGTATAAGCCGCCCTGGCAGATAAGCGGCAGGAGTTTAAATTTAACTTTTAAGCACGTATAAGCGGCGGATTATCTGCGCGAAAGTACAGTGCAAGAGAAACCATACTCCTTTGCAATCCTACCTGTCTTAAAGCCGCTCAAAATCTCATATGTGATCAACAAAACCTCACACAACTTAAGCTTAGACTTCCAAAACCAAGAATTATGCCTTATCGACATTTCAGTATTGCACTTATTACCACCTACCATTAAGCGACAAACTTACACAAATCCATCCGAATACGACTTCTTCAACTTCTATTTCATACCAGACCCACATTTCTTACACACTGCAGAATTCAACAATCCAATCTCCATCAAAAAATCAATTAACATCTGCATATCCTGAGCCAAATGATGCAAAAATGAACAATTAACAATACCTGGTCTTCCAACTGTCGGCCTACCCGACGAAAATGAAGCACAACTATCAATTTTCCGACTCAAAATTCCCTGAAACTTTTCAACAACACTATATACAGTAGTCATATTGAAAGCTGATAGATAAAAATAATTAATGAAAAAAAAATATAATTGGAAAATAAAACCAGATTTGCAGCAAAATACAGCAAGTCAGAGATATCTGCGTGATCACTTCACAAAGAAATGGCGAATGAATGAAATGGCGGTAAAACATATATGAAATCCAAAAATTGTTGCCACAAAACTTAAAAAAAAAAAAAAAAAACTAAACAAATTTTACAAAATACAAGAAAATACTAAATTTGGTGTAGCAAAAACTGAAAAACCTAAATTGGCAACACCAAAATAAGAAACAACAACCCTAAAAAGTCCATAGGGAGTGCCAGATTTGGTGCGTAATTTTTGGAGGGGTATATCAAAGTTGTATCATTGAGACAACTTTTCATTTTTAAGAAATTGTTTTAGGTGAATTTCATTGTAACGGATGTTACATGAGTCATTCCATGTCAAATCAACCAAAAAAAAAAAAATTTTTTTTTTCAAATTGACCATCTCAGATTTTCATGAAACTTTCAGGAATTATACTGTTTGACATTCTAAATTCATATCTACTTTTTAAAAAAATATACCTCTTTTGGTTAATAGGTTAATTTTTTAAATCTTGAAAAAAAACCCCTTTTTTACTTATCTCTTGTGCTTAAAATTGCTACAATTTTAGTTGTAATTGGTCAATACAGTTTCTTAATAGTTGATTTTAAAGATAATTGTATGAGCTTTCATTTGTCATGCAACATAATCTGTTCATTTTAGACCATATTAAGACTTGCTTGTGCAGCTAATCGCTTAACTGTGCCACCTATACCACCACAAGCATTCTTCCCATGGTATGATGCAGAAAAATTCCATTCTCCTTCACTATAAAAATCTGTAGTATGGTGACAGAGGTTTACAAAATTTGATTTGTTTTTGTACTGGGATCTTGCTCCATCTGAGAAATGATTAATTTTGTCTACTTTTTGCCGCAATTTTTGCTTTAGGTATGCTATCATAAGCCTCCGGAATAAATGCATAGCAACTGTATCATGGGACATGCAGTCGGAGATGATAGCTAAATTCAGGTGCTTTAACTTGGCATTTTCCGTATAGTATACAACAAAGGGATGTATCGTTGCTTGTGCATTGTTCCAGTGAAAACCTTGTGCAGCATCTTGTAGAATGAACGAGTAGTTCTCAGCAAAATCACATAATACAATGCATTGATTTTCAACCAGATTTTTTTTTTCATATGTCTAAGATAAGCAGATTGTTTGCTAGCAATAAAAGAATGTTTCAGCAGTTTGGGTAAGCTATCAAAAAAACAATTTAAGAAGTCATCAGTTTGTTTCGTTATTGCTTCAAGTGCAGTCCTATTGTCAATTTGCATCCACTGCTTTTACGTTACAGTATCAATGCTGTTTTGTTCAAACGAATCTTCAAAAAGATATTTTAAATTATTCGTACCTGGACAGTTGTTACATTGACTAAAATAACACTTGTCTGTAGGAATTTCGCAAATCATTAAACTAAGTTAGTCTTAATAAGTTTTGATTGGTTTGTCTCTGTTAATTAATTCTAGCAGTTTACACTGAGCCATCATCAATTTTGCATTCTGGTGAATAGCACACACACAAACTGAATGTGTTCCAGCTGATCCAGCAAGAACACAATTTTTTTGGACGAAGTTCACAAAATTTGGAGAAGCCTATTTTTTTTATCTGGATAATATTTTTTGAGTAGCACATAAGATTCTCTCAAGGTATTTAAAATTAAAAACTTTTGTAGGTGAATTGCTTTTCCATCAACTTTAATAGAAACAAAGTCTTTCTTACCAGGCATCTGACGACTGACTTCATCACATTCATAAAATTGTTTTACTAGATTCGCTGTCTCTGCGCTTAATGCCTTTCCGGGTTTAAGATCAGGAGTAGACATTATTCCTTTGTCCTTCATGAGTTTTTTAGCCCTGGTCCATCCAACCCTTTTTGTTGACGGCAATCACTACTTCCTAAGGGAAGTTTCCCTTCGGGACCGTCTGCCGCTTAAATTTACTAACGGAGAAAGCTTCTCCCTGTTAGCCGTGCAACAGGTAAATAATGACTTTTCATTTCCTGTGGTCAAAACTGAGTCTCTCCTGCTCCGGCCACAGTTCTGCTTGGAGGGCAATCAAAGGTGACAGACACCTCATCCATATTGATAACCTGCCCCCTGCACAACTTCATTTCGTCGATTTTCTTTTTTTTGTAGGACAAAAAGGTATCCTTTTTTTCTTTCCAATTGGAAAGAAGCTTTTGGCCAACAGTTGTTCCGGCCCCGAGGGACAGTCTCTTTCGTTGCATTTGCACCAATTGGGGCCCTCGACGAAGTTGGTGATCCCCATGCTTGAAGCAATCAATTTCGCTTGCATCCGGATTCTAACAGTAGACACCGGTAGTCCCTTCTCCCGCTGCTCTAGGGTCTATTTTTCGAGGTTGTCTTCCAACGCCGGCCAGGCTACAACCCCCGTCCGCCAAGACCTCTTCGTTTTCGGCATTTTTTCTAACTCTCCCTGCTCAGACTTCCAGCGCCGGACGAACCTTTCATCAATTTTAAACTCTCTGGCAGCTGCACAATTTCCAATTTCCAGAGCTCTCTTCACAGCTGAGAGCTTGAATGCAGCTGTATAGCTCTTTCGACGAATTGGAGCCATTGCAGATAGAAGGTAAAAATACTAAAGACAGAAGTGCAAGTTGAAGTAACGCAGAGCACAAAGCACGATAGCAAAATGGAATGGACCTTGTGCGCGTAAAAGTCAAGATCGGAAAACAGGTCGGAAACGGGATCGGAACCAAATGATAACTTCTAAGTTCTAAACCCTTCAAATAACTTCCATGTTTCAGTAAAACAAGCTAAGTTTAAACGGTAAATTTCCTAGAGTCAATTTAATATGATACTATTTGTAGTGCAGAGTATTATACAAAGAAGCAGAAGCTATGGCTACGTGTTTGAGATTGAGAAAGGTTGGACACTCATTTAAAAAGTCAACCAAGAATGTATTGGTTCTTAAACATTTAAAAGTAAAGCATTACAACGACCATTTTAACTAAGGCAAACCCTGGCCATAATCCAAAGGCGAAAAAAACCCCGGCCCTCGATGCCGGATCTACCTCTGAGCGGGCAGCGATGAAAAAGAGAAAGAACGAGTCCAATCGTTCACTATTTATTTTACCAGTCCTTTTCCTTTTGATTGGGCATTGGGTAATGTTTGTTCTATAGTAAGAATGGAATTTCTTTCGTGGCACAATTGCAGGAACCTGAAAGTCTTTAAGAATGAAAGGTGAGGAGAAAATTTCCTCAGATACGCCGCAGGTGCTAAAATTCAACTTCAAAACACGTATAAGCCGTGGCTTATCTACCCGAAATTACGGCAACATCTGCATATCCTGAGCCAAATGATGCAAAAATAAACAATTAGCAATACCTGGTCTTCCAACTGTGGGCCTACTGGACGAAAATGAAGCACAACTATCAATTTTCCGTCTCAAAATTCCCTGAAACTTTTCAACAACACTGTATACAGTAGTCATATTGAAAGCTGATAGATAAAAATAATTTATTGAAAAAAAAATATTATTGGAAAATAAAACCAGATTTGCAGCAAAATACAGCAAGTCAGATATCCGCGTGATCACTTCACAAAGTGTTAGAAAATAGGCCCTATTTTGTTCTTGGAGCAATTTCCTAAAAAGCTAGAACGTTTTAAAATTATTTAAACCTACTTTTATGCTTTCCTGCAATGTCCCATTTTATTGATCCGGCGAGCGGAATATCCCCCATTATGTTCCAATCGTAATTTATGTGTGTATTTGACCGTCAACACCTACGAAGTGACATGACGTACGAGCTAAAGTGTTGAGTAACTTTTTGGCTGAATTTAAATGAAAACAATACCGAATATATTTCAACAGTTAAAGCTCAAGTGTTGAGTTGTTTTTTTTCGGATTGGTATTTGTCAAAGTTAGCTATGCTAATGAGGGGTACGTCATGGTCGCTGCGTAGGGTTGACTGTAACCATAAATACGTGTTCCATGCATTTCACTGGGCTTCTTATCATTTTATGCACCGTAGCTGCAGCTAGACGGATGATGCTGTGATTGCATCGGGGAGCTTGATATGCTCCGTATTTAATTTAGTTTTCCACTCAGAGGAAGTGGATAGTAATTTAATCATGTAAAAAGTTTTTTCGTTCACCCTGCCATAATGGGCAGGGGTGTTCCTGGAGTTCGACCCTGTCTTTATAAAGTTTTGAAACCACGTGCGTCGGTTGAAGCTTGGAGATGTTCATCCATTTTGGTGCGAGGCTTAGGCCTATTACGATGTGATCCTGAGGCGTACTTGCGCGGCCATGAGGCGGCCGGATCCTGTGTCGTCTGACTGAGGCTCGGCCATGCGGCGGCCTGATGTTCTTCCGAAGGGTTCTTCAAGAACTGATGGAGCCTATTTTTCTTGGATGGATTGCTGGTGGTGTCCCTGCTGTGTTCACTTCGTCCACTAAAATCGTCGACAAGTGTTTGTGATTCTGCAGGAGGGAACCATTGTTTTGATGCCTTTTTTCGGTGAATGATTTTCCCTGTGGTATGAACTTTCATGTTAATTTACCGGGACATTATCTTCTTCATGGCATCTTTTTCAAGGGTGGACTTATCATGTCTGTGAACTCTCTTTTTGGAACCGGAACGATGTTTTTGTATTTTGAATGTATTTGGGGGGTTTTTTATTGTCAAAATTATTTTGGGTGTGTCAAACTATTTAATATTTTATATTTACCGTTTACATTTGTTTGAATAAATTGTTATTTATTTTTAAAATGAATTTCATGTATTCTTTTCTCCCGAGCAGAACCATTCCACATTTTCTGTTGGTCGGAGGTGGTGGCCCGGTCTTGGTTTATTTTTACCGATTCCGGGTCGTCGCCGTTCTAGCCGGCCAACACAAAGCAATGGCGAATGAATGCAATGGCGGTAAAACATATATGAAATCCAAAAATTGTTACCACAAAACTTAAAAAAAAAAAAAAAAAAAACTAAACAAGTTTTACAAAATACAAGAAAATCTAAATTTGGTATAGCAAAAACCTAAAAGCTGAAAAAACCTAAATTGGCAACATCAAAATAAGAAACAACCCTAAAAAGTCCATAGGGAGTGCCAGATTTGGTGCGTAATTTTTGGAGGGGTATATCAAAGTTGTATCATTGAGACAACTTTTCATTTTTAAGAAATTGTTTTAGGTGAATTTCATTGTATCGGATGTTACATGGGTACACAAAATCAATAATAAAAAGGTGATTGGATATATATAAATTGTTTGAAGTTGGATTATGGTATTTTTCCATGATAAAACTAAGAGTAAAGATAAACTTGACAGGTTTTTCAATTTATTTTGGATGTATTTAACATTCTAAAAAAATGATCTTTAACTATAACGGACGTTACATGAAATGGAACATCATTTTTACTATAGCATGATAAAACCAAAAAGTCTGTGAATCTATTATATAAATTTGTTCAATTTTTTTTTTTAAGTAACATCACAAGACATGTTTCTAATTTATCACAACCTTTATATAAAAATTCATTTTCTTCTCTAATCATTTTTTAAAAAAGTTTTGTAACAGACATTACACTGTATGATAAATATGTTTCATGTATGCATTGAATGATAATTTAACAGTTGAAAGATAATACTTTATAGATTATGTTTTCTTAAACGTCCTAGACAATCCTGTTGTTTCTAATACCACTCAGGTATCTGAGCCCGAGTAGAAGAAATCTACTCAATTTAAGGCATGATAGGTACGCTGCTTCCGTTTTTACGAGCACCATTAAGGTGGAAGACCGATTTAGCTCAACACACATGCCATAAGGACCCGTTTATAGGGTAGGCATCCATTCATATCACACTTTTACACACAGAAAGGACAATGACAGGAGAGAGAAAGCAAGTCTATGCCCCAGCCGGGATTTGAACCCGGGGCCACCACATCACGGTCAGACATCTCTGACCACTAGACAAGGTGGCCGGCAGGCAATCCTTTATTGCAATAAGGTATATAATTAAACCTAAAACATAATTATGATATTAAAAAAAAAAACTTCAAGAAATGCTTTTGCTCAAAGTTATGACATTTTAATGACATTTTTACAAATAGCAACTTTTACATTTCAGGATTTAATAAAATAAAATAAAAAACTATTTACATGAAAGGAGAACAGCCCTCGAGCTGAAACTGGCACTGGAGCACTAATTGTACGCATGACTTCATTTGGCACGTAGAATTTAACATCTGGCTTTTGTGGCCATTTCCAGTTCTTTCCGGACCTATGCAGTACGCTGCAAGAAAATTCTCGGACTGGATCCTCAACTATATCTTGTACTTGACCAGGATACCACTCACCATTAAAATCGCCTACTACGTAATCTCCTACATTGATATTTTCTGCATGTGGCTGATATCCTGGAAAGGACGGAATGAGTTACCACTTGATTCATGGGTAGTGATAAATTCTATTAGTTTCCCAGCAGTGTCACCAGAGTTTTCCATCATGGTCACTACATTTTTTTAACAGATTTTACTCGCCTTGCAGCTTCAATTCCAACTGCTTTCATTGTTTCTTCTCATCTTTTGAGAACATTCTTATACATTTCGCCAATCTCTAACTGGTACGTAAGCACAGAAGGTTGACTGTGAAGCAGAAGAAACAATATTGTAGAAATCCTTTGCAGATCTTACTGTTAATTGTTATCGTAAAACAGCATTCCAGACGATTAGCTTCATGACAGCACCAATGCCATCATGGGGCCCTAATCCATGATAAGATTCCTGATAGTTCCATTCGGCCAACACCTCAAAATCGGATTGGTGAAATAAGATTTGAGACGGTAAATTTACTTATAAAATGTTGTGCGGCCCCATCACTTAGCTTATGAAACTTAGATCTTTACCAAATATTTTAACATCACTTAAAATTGAATGCATTTGAATGCACAAATGCAAACACTTCTGCTGTGCCATGATTTTTAGTGTCGCTGATAATAGCATAGCTTATTCATTAAGTACATAGCTGCCGTGAAAATTGTGATTGCGCTGCCATCACTTCTCTGTGGTTTTTAGCAAAATCAACTAGCACGATGATCTGAACATGTTGTAAATTTTCTTTTGCTTTTTGTAACTCTTCGTCCTGCCAAGCAATATTATATCTGCGACTTTTAAGAGCTCCAAGTTGTAGTTTCAACTCCCTCTGAATTTCCTTCAAATCGTAAACTTGCTCAGCAAGCTCTTCACCACCTCGTTGATTTATAGTGAATGTGACGTTTTCATTGCTTTCAATGTTGATATACTTTGTTATAATATCACCAATGCTTGTTTTGCATGCATCACATCTTCCCTTCATACAGTTTTTTTCTTCGGCATTGCAGACAGTTTCTTTGACTAAGGTTGAAATACTTCGTAGAATATTATTATTCCACTTATGAACAACTTGTGACAGCAATTAAAAATTGTCACAGTTCGGACAACAGCATACCTGGCAGCTGGCACTTATTAGAAGCAGATGCAACGGAATTTTTTTCGAAATTCGCAAAACTTTCCCCAAGAAATAGAAGTCTATGGATTATCTGCAGATCAGGGTGTATGCTTCTTTCAAAGTATACATCAGAAATGTACTTTTGTACCAACAGAGCTTTTGAAACACATACTATAACTTTTTCCTGGCATAAGTCTGGAAATGTCATCTCTTATAAAATGCTGTGATAGTGCTGATTGTTTCTTTACTTTTGTGTAACGGATGTTACATACTGCGGCACAAATCTGCGATAAAATTTTATCAGCCCGAGAAATCTGCGAAGAGCAGCAACGGATTTAGGAAGCTTATAATCTAATATAGCCTGAACCTTTTCTGGAAGTGGTCAGATGCCCCTTTGCTCCAGTAAATATTCAAATTCTGTCTTAACCGCATCATGTAGACTTGGATGTAGGCGTCTAGGTCTGGTAGTGAAAGGTTGACGTGTGAGTTCTTCAACAGTTAAAAAGTTCGAAATCAGCAAGCATTTTTACGATGTCACGTGGCTGACTGCTCAGAAGGATAATTTTTTTGCAACGTAATGAAAATTTATAAGTTCAAACGTCCAAGTCACCAGATGTGGGGTTGATAAGGCATTAAAAAAATTACTTTGTAACAAAACAATATATTTACACAAAAATTACATTAGTTAATAGCGAAAAAGAACAGAGCACAAAAACATGGTAACTAGCATGCCAAGTCGCGAGGGGGAGAGAGAGCTTAAAAAGAACTCACTGATAAATTTAGCAAATTCTAAATGCAAATAAAAATCTGAATAAAAAATATTCATTTATTCATCAATCATATTAGAATCTGAATCTAACTGCGGTGGAGGCAGGGCTTCTTTTATATTTAACCCGTGGGTTACCAGAGTGCTTGGCGATAAGTTTTATCACCAAGCTAGCCAAAAAAAGCGAGATTTAACACCCTCCCCTGAATGAACAATTCAAAATGTTCATCAAAAATTAAATTTTGAACATATTATAATCATACTTACACACTTGGTAATCATAAAATAATCACTGGGAACTAAAAAATATACAATAATCTGAATTAAACGTTGCATGACAGAAAAAGCAACTTTAAATCAAATAAAAATCAAATTTTATACAAAGATCTTCGCTTTTTTTTTTTTTTTAACTGAGTCATTCAGTCTGAGTCCATGTCCAGTTCTAAATTGTAGAGTAACTGAATAGGTCTCCTTATGACTCCAGATGATGTCTGAACAGAACAGGCTCTTGCTTTTGAATTTCTGCCGTAAAAAAGTTCTTTAATAACACCAATTTTCCACATATGCTTAGGAATCTTATCTTCATGGATTATAACTATGTCTCCAATTTTAAACTTGGTAGGTGCGTTTAGGGGAACAATGCGATTAGCAGATCGAAGCTCGAGTAAGTATTCCGTTTGCCAACGTTTCCAAAAGTGGTTTTTTATTTGTTCCCTGTATCTGAACATTGTGATGAGTTTTCTTGTCCTTTTTTTCCATTGTTCCATGGGAGCTGGCGTTAGGTCCTATTTAAAATTGGTTTTGCTTCGAATAGGCAGGTGCTTGCCGGTGTAACTGAGAAACTCAGATCGTCAGGGTATGAATAAGTTCCGGGCGGTATCACTCTACATTCCTCTTCATTCTGTATCTCCATTATCTTATCGTTAACTTAAGTAAACAACTGGGGTGATATGAGGCCACAGTCCCCTTCATGCCTAGTGGCCTTGTAAACTGTAAAGGTATTGCAATGTTCCTTACACGCCCAGACATCAAGCTGAATTCCTAATACATGTGTTTCAGGATTCCAGTAGTTAATGCTCAGGTCCACGTCCATTAACTCATCCAGCCTAGTGTTTGTTTTCTGGGCCAATTCATGAACAGAGGGGTAAAACTTCCTAAGATAGGCCTTCCTAAGATATGGTTTGACGTGACAGGATATATGGATACAAGTGTCCACCTGATATTTGCTCAACACATAGCTTTATAGGCCACAGATCATCAACAAGTTTTAGTGAAGCCAACAAAACTCCCATTGTTTTATTTTGGCGTGTGACCACATTTTTCAGAACTTCGGTATTTTCATCCAGTATAGACTTGTACTGTGAGCTAACAACAACTAAACCTTTTTGGATTTCCAGCGTTTCAAGGTTGGACCTTGTCACCTCTTTTAATGCAAGTCGTATATCTTCTCTTTCCGCTTGAGAAGTAATAAGCTCACTCACTGTGTACCCCATCAGTGCAGCATTAGCCGTAGTGCTGAATACACCTAGAGGGTGTTTCTTTGCATATTTCCATCCACTCCTGCCCATGTACTTCATTTAATTGTTCTTTCAAATATTAAGAAGATCAATTTTTTGTCCCAATGATGTTATATATTCATATCATTCATCGTAATCGTGTCTCCTGTAACTTGTAACTGTAACCGTAGGGAGATCAGTCTTGTGATTCGTGAGTGTAGTTCGAACGGCTTCGGCCGCGTTTGTGTCTTTATGTTAATAAATGTTTCTTAATGTGTCTTGCAAGCTTTGATGTACACCCCACGCCCATACCTTACAATTCTGGCGACGAGGATGGGATCAAGAATCAGCTCGGAAACAGCAGTTCGAACTAAGTGCGTTCTTTGTGAACAAAATCGAAACTAACGCGAAGGCAATTCTACATGTTTTGTAAGTTGTTTTTCGATTAGATCAAGATCAATTGCAAGAAACAAGAGCACTTCAAGTGTTTATTTCGAATATTGACCGCGAATTTGTTTTCATCATGTCAATTATTGGAACTTTGGAACATTTCGACATATCGAAACCTTTGGCGTGGGACTCATACTACGAAAGATTAGAATGTTTTTTCGCAGCAAATTCCATTGAAGAAGATGAACAAAAACGTGCGGTATTTTTGAGTGTATGTGGTCCAGACACATATTCCGTAATTCGTTCACTGGTATCGCGAGCGTTCCCACGAGCATCAAGTTGGCCGATGCTATTCACACCACCGGTGCCAATAGCTTCATGCAGGCTATTCACACCACTTCACACTGCGCATGCGCATAAGTAGCATACGTGGAGCTGTTCATTCAGCCTCGTAGACTACACTTGATCGGACCGCTCCCGAGATCTGCCATCTACTGGCGATTTCGGTAAATTTAGTTCGGTGATAGTCTCTGGGCGCGTTTAGAAACTCCCTAGCTTCGGTCGAAGCGGTCGTGGCTGTGACCGGTCGACTTCGCAACCGGTCGACAATGGAGAAAGCCGAAGTTTTTAGATTTAATTTTCTGCAGTTCTGAATCTGATTCAGATGGGAACGAAGGGACGAAGAATTCTTTGAAGATGATGCATGCTGAAGGAATGCTAACAAAAAATATAAATATTCCATGGAAAAAAATGAATCCTTCCTTTCGAGCAACTTTGTTGCAATGTTTTTTTTTTTTTTTTTAATGGCGATCTATTGTTTTTTTCCCTGGAGTGGTGTGGAATTCTTTTCCTAGGATCTGAAATAAAAATAATCCAATAAAACAGGTTGGCGACTGTAGACATTTTTTGGGGTCGCCAATTTGGAAAGTGGCGACCCCAAAGTGGTCGCCCACGTGGCGAGTGGCGACCGTAAATCTTGACCTCTACTGCAGGAAAACATTTTTAGTGAATTTTCTGCTTAATAAGCATGTGAGTTGTTTTTTTTTTCATAATTTGAAGAAATCTGCAGAAAATTTGCATAGTTTCTGCAAAATTATACCATTAAGGAGAAACTCTTCGAAGAAGATCTGCTATTTCTGCTGAATTTTGTAGAATTTCCACAGAAAACTTTTACTTTTCCCTCACATTTGAACAGAATTGTTCTGCAGATCAGGCTTCTGTTCTGCGACGTATGTTCCAAATTTAGCAGTATTCTGCTTTGGGGGTGGCACTCTTAGTAGAAAGCCCATCCACCACGACAAGGTGATGCCACGTCGAATGGGAAAAATCGGTTTTTAATTGTCCCGAGGCCAAAAACCGTATAAAAAGCAACAATGAAATCGGTTTTTAATTGTCTTGCAGCCAAAAACCGCATAAAAAGCATTTGTAAAATCGGTTTTTAATTGTCCCGAGGCCAAAAACCGTATAAAAAGCAACAATGAAATCAGTTTTTAATTGTCTTGCAGCCAAAAACCGCATAAAAAGCATTTGTAAAATCGGTTTTTAATTGTCCCGAGGCCAAAAACCGTATAAAAAGCAAGTTGATCAGTTTTTAATTGTCTGGAAGCCAAAAACCGCATAAAAAGCAGTAATAAAATCAGTTTTCAATTGTCCGGAGGCCAAAAACTGTATAAAAAGCCTTATTAAAGTCAGCTTTTAATTTTCTTGAAGCCAAAATCTGCATAAAAAGCAACAGCAAAACCAGCAGTAGAATTTATCTGCAGGATGGACAAAACCAATATTTAGATGGTGGACAAATAGAAATATTCTGACAAGTCCAGTTATACCAGTTAAGACACAAATCACATTGAATTGAGTTATCTTCTAGATTGTTTAAACAGTCACAGCATTTCCAACCTATGCTAATGATAGCATTTTTTAACTGTTCGATTATTAGATATGCATCAGGCTCAAAATACTGTCGAAGAGATTCAATGTTCACTTTTTCATCCCGCATACGTTGCATTGTCACAATTTGTGGTATGACAGTCACTTCTTCTTCCTGTATTAACTTGCCGCCAATTGCCTTTTCTGCTACATCAGGATCAACAAAGTACTTCAGTACAATATCTATTTTTTCTTGGTCCGATTTATTTTCAAATATATTGTCATAGAAAATCTGGTTTCTTTTTCTTTTCTTTCCTCGATCTAAGCCAATGACGGTTTGTCCAAAACCTTTCACATTACCTTGTTTTTTTATAGGTTTTGCCAAGGTAATCAAAGGCAGCTCCGAGTCGGTTTGTGTACACACACTGGATGCAGGCTTTTCTCCGTTATTAGGGGCTGCTGAAGAACATGCGGGCTGGTCCACGTTTTCCCTGTTGATCTCAGGCTCCGTGTCAATGTTGGTTGAATCGGCACATGATTCTTCAGAAACGTGAATCGGCTTTTCCATCTTCAAGAGTGTTTCGAAGTCCTTTAGCTTTTCCACATAATAATTATATTTGTCCTGTGATACAGTCGATAAGATGGAGGAAATGCTTTTCATCACGTTACGTACTTCAGTATACTTTTCACACTCTGTCCTTCGTTTTGGAAAGATATGCACATGGCCCTGTTGTTTGTTGTCCGAAAAAACAGGATGTGCTGACAGATAATAAGATCTAGTCCATCGCAAGCGAGATAACGAAATATCATACACTGGCAAAGTCTTTACTCTTCTGACAGCCATGATATGACGACAAGGCAAGCCCATTGAAGATTGTACTCCACAGGTGCATGAATTTGCTGTAGTCTTGATCAAGTCTGATTGTGTTTCCAAGCTATACACATCATTATCATCATCCACAGAAGAAAATGTCACTTTCTTTGACTTTTGGTATTCAGTAATGACATGAGTTGCAGCAAACTGCGTGAGGGTTTTCCTTATTTCCATTTCCACGTCATCTGAAGTGGTAGATACAGGAATTTTTTCTACCATTTCTAAAGCACGATGGTCACGCTCTACATTCGTAGACACAACTGAAATAATCAAGTCCTTGAAAAATTTTCCCAGGGCACTATATCTTGTGACAACAGTTTTTATTTTTTGGTTCAAACTTTCTAGTCTGTTCGTTGTCCTATTTTTCATGATGAAATTTTTATTTTGTTCATACATCACCCACTCACCTCTGATGCAGTGCCAGTTGTTGTTATAATACGCTGTTAAGTCAGGAATATTTAATGATATTAACTTGCTATAACTGATTGCATAATCCTCTTCTGATTTAGCATAAGCTAAATTTGTCAAGATCTCCAGCACTTCTTTCTTTAAATTGCTGTCCAATTTAGGCAATTTGGAGGGTATTTCTCGTTTGAAAGTTCTCAACGCATGGAAGAGGCATATTTGTATCTGTGCAGATGGAAATTTCTCCTCAAACACCATTCGATCAGCAAAATCTTTGTCTCCTAGCAGCACTTCAATTTTTTCCCATGCTGAATTATTCGCTTTGAAGAAATCCAACATTGAGGAAACACATAATTTACTCTCAGATTGGATTATGAAGAAGGCCACAACTTCACTTTCACCATTTCCGTCAACGGCCAACAAAACAAATAGGGGTAACTTATAATTGTTTAGTTTATATGTAGCGTCAAAAATGACTAGTTCCGGAAATTTCTCAAACACAGTTCGCATTCTGGAATCTTGGAAATATACACCAATCAGTTGGTTTGTGTCTTCTTCGTAGGCAACATGAATGATGGCATCCGGAATGCTGCGCATGGATTCTATCAATTTTTCTATATCAGTGTCTCCATAACCTTGCTGGTCTTTTTGCAACTTTGTAGACATATTATGCAACGTTTTTAATAGGACCGGTTTCCCACCTCTCTGTTGAATCAAATGAGCTTGAATTTTCTTCTTGTTACCCCCTGACTTTAATCCAAGTTCAGCTTCCTTTAGCTCATCAGCAGTTAACCTCAATTTCTCAGGAAGATGTCTATACCTTTCTTCAGTCAATTCGTGATTGTTGTGCTCCAACTGTGAGTCTTTAACTACCAATGCACCATTAGCTGAGCTCAATTTCAATAAAAAGTTGCATTCGAGTTTTCCAGTTTTAACATTAGGCCTCACGCCTTTCGCTGATGAAGGTTTATGTTTGTGCCCTTTTTTGCACTCAAAAGTCACGTATTTGTAGACTAGAGTTCCGCTGTGCTTATGGCCTTCGTGAAATTTCTCGGAACGAGTTTTCACCAGAACAGCAAAATGAGAGCTCTCATACACGTCCTTCGCCTTTTCAAACTCAGCATATGTGGAAAATTTATTTCCAAGCTGAAAAGGTATGAAATCTGCAGAAGCCATTGCAGAAAAGTTAATAAGTGATTAACGTAAGTCGCAATACAATATACCATCAGGTTAGACACGTGCTGAAGTGTGAGAAATCACCGTTGTTGATGCACTGAAACGTGGTGGCTAGATTGCGTACGGTAGGCCACTCTGCGCATGCGCAAACGAAGGTGGTGCGATTAGCTTCTGGAAGCTACTCACACCGACGGTGCGATTAGCCACTGCGATCAAGTTCCCGGACTTGATAAAAATCGTCAAAGCTCATTTTTCGCCAAAACCATCGGAAATTTTTCAGCGGTATTTGTTTTATCGCAGGAAACAACTAAACGATGAAACTGTTTCTTCATTTGTTTCTGAATTAAGAAGATTGTCAGAACATTGTAATTTTGGAGCATCGTTAGACGTGATGTTAAGAGATAGACTGGTTTGCGGAATTCGAGATGAACATTTACAGCGAAGATTACTAGCTGAAACATCACTGACGTTTTCAGACGCCCTGGAAAAAGCTATAGCAGCAGAATCTGCCAGTAGAAACGTAAAAGAAATACGAAATTCGGATTCGTTGTCCGTGAAACGGATTCAAGCCAAGAATAACAACTCAACTCAAAAGTGGAATCAGAAACCGAATGTAAACAAAGATCGTGAAAACGCTAAGAAGTGTTCAGGCTGTGGGGGTAATCACCCTAGACCTCAATGTAAATTTAGAGATGCTGAATGCTATGTTTGTAAGAAAAAAGGACATATTGCCAAGGTATGTAGAAACAAATCCAACAATTTTCCAAATAACAAGCAATTTTTCAAGAAAAATATAAATAATAATTCTGCAAATTTGATTGACACTGTTCCTGATGTTGAGTCTTTACAGCTAAAATATTTACGTGTAAATATTTTAGCTGTCATCCAGACTATTTAGGAACTGAATGGCTTCCAACAAGGACATCTTTTTACTTCGCCTATTGGCTAATCAAATAAAAATGCATTTCAGTGTGCGTAATTTGATATAAACAGACAATAATATGCATCTACTTATTCAATAAATTCCTTAAAATATAAAAACTATAGTCATGAGGCAATAATTTAACAGAAAGTAGTGTTTTGTTGTAGAACAAAACATGATTTTAGCACGACTAAGCACCTTATGTACTCTTAATAGAACATGAAGAAGAATGGGCCATGTGTGCTCCAAGGCCTGGTGTCCTATTAGTAGAACAGATATAAAAATCGTAATAACAATTAAATTTACAGTTATTTTTTTCATTAAAAGTACTAAACTGGGCATGGAGAGTCTATTTGGTGCTGTGGAATTTTTATTAGATGCATGAAATTACATATAATAGCATTTTGAGAAGTAATAAAAGCTGCATTTACCTTTTTGCTGTAAGTGGTGAGAAACCGACATTATCTTCTCTGCAGAACACATGCTGAAATCTTTTGAGCAAAAATGGTACCATTTATGAATTCTTACATGTATTATGAGTAATCCACTGGATTTTGAAGTTTAAATTCTTAAAAAGGAAGAATGTAGAGCATTATGAAGATTTGTTCTAATAATAGAACGCCAGGGCCGAAGGGGTTAAAGAAGCCACTCTTGAAATCTGCCGATTTAGCTCGTCTTACGACCCAAGATTCCATATTATTCCGTGTTCTCAACTGGGTATGGAGGGGATGGCCTGAAGAAAAACCCGATAGTGAATTTGAAATATTTTACAGAAGGAAGCTTGAATTGTCTGTTCACAAAGGTTGCTTGCTATGGGGATCAAGAGTGATAATTCCAAAAAGAGCTCAAGCTGACCTATTAGGAATATTGCATAATACTCATCAGGGTATTGTTAAAACCAAAACACTTGCTTGAAGCTATATCGGGTGGCCAGGCATCTACAAAGATGTGGAAAATATGGTCAACTCATGTGAGATATGTCAACAGATAAGAAATGCACCTCCAAAAACAGTAATTCCTTGGGAAAACACGAAGACTCCATGGACTCGAGTCCATATTGACCATGCTGGTCCATTTCAGAATTCGTTATTCCTTATTGTGGTTGACTCATTATTAAGTGGTTAGAGGCTGTGCGGGTTACTTCCACTGATTCTTCAACAACAATAAATGCATTGAGGAAGTTATTCGCCACTCATGGTATACCCAATACACTCGTCTCAGATAATGGTCCGTCCTTCACTTCAGAAGCATTCCAGGAGTTTTTGGCGAGGAATGGTATTAAATACATTCCTACAGCTCCACATTCTCCATCTTCAAATGGACAAGCGGAACGCATGGTGCAGACAATTAAGAATTCCTTAAAGAGAATTATTTCCGGAAATTGGGGATATAGACTTGCAGCATTCTTAATAGCTCAACATACCATACCAAACTCTACAGCAGGTATGCCTCTAGCAGAACTACTGATGAATCGACGATTAAAAACTTGTCTTGAAAAATTGCATCCTGACTTATCGGAAGTCATTAACGCAAAACAAGAAAGTGACAGTTTGAATAATCGCACAAAGGTAAGAATGTTTGCTCTTTTAGAGACTATTTATGCACTAGGATTCCCTCCTCATAAAAAATGGGTTCCTGCTACAATTATTGAAGTACTAGGTATGACTATGTACCAGGTACAAACGGATGACGGCTTAGAAGACACGTTGATCAACTGAGAAGCCGGGTTGTTTCCAATACTCAATCAGATATCTCTGATGATTCCGACGAATTCTATCCAGAATTTTCTCAGAGATCACGATCGGGAACTTCTCAGGACTTCCATGAAACATCTGATGATTTAATGCAGTCTTCGGCAGATGATGATGTTCCTGACGCAGTGACTGTAAATAGCCCCCCTCCTAGCCCACAATCTCAGAGGCCTGTTATGAACAGGTGTCCACCTGAATGGTTAAAGGACTATAAAACTTAGGGGGGAGGGATGTTATGTATTCATATCTATATTCCTATCTATTAATCGTAATCGTATCTCTGTGTGTAACTGTAACCGTATCTAGATTGGTCTGGGGATTTTTAAGCTAATTTCGAACGGCTTCGGCCGCGTTTTGTGTACCCTGTCAATAAATATATTTTAATTGTCTTGCAAGCCTTGATGTACACCCCACGCCCATACCTTACAAATGTGATATCCTCACTTCGTAACGTTGTATTTATTCTGCTACACAGTTTTGTAGTCTGTGTTCTTAAACATCTGCGTTTCTTCTTCAGAATTTCTACCGTAGTTTTCATTTTAATTCGAAGCGAATTTTGCTACAGGCAGAATAATGAACTAAGCTTACCTACGTAATTTTCAGACGTTTCGGAATTAGCAATTCACAATCTACATCAATTCAAATTTTCCATCATCAATTCAAGATTCTGTTGGTGGGACGCCATGATAAATTTAGCAAATTCTAAATCCAAATCAAAAATATTCATTTATTCATCAATCATGTTAGAATCTGAATCTAACAGTCGTGGAGGCAGGGCTTCTTTTATATTTAACCCGGGGTTACCAGAATGCTTGGCAATAAGTTTTATCGCCAAGCTGGCCAAAAAAGCGAGATTTAGCACTCCCTTCAGTCCCTTCCTTCAGTTCAGTTCATTTTACTCCCAAGTTGAGTTATTGGCTGCCGCAATACCATACATGATGTTACAATTATTCCCACAACAACAATATATTTATGAGTAATTCCGTACCTCATTCCCCAAAATTCGGCTAGCATGTATACCCCTGCTTGTATATTTTTTTCAGTCACTTTGATAGCTTGCTGATTTTCAATAGATTCTCCAGCAGAATTTTCTGATGATATATCAATCTCCAAATGAATTCATGTCTGAAACTTTGAATTTTTTCTTTTAAATTCAGTAGCCTGTTTTGTATGGCAGATGTAAGTTTTCCTTTCAAAACAAGGACAAAGGCTTTTGTTTTTCTAGCAAAAGCATGACACATCTCTATAAATAAATTGTCCATTTCCTTTTGTGGTCATTTGATGGACTTCTTTTGCGCCTTCTTGATACAATCTTCGTGAATAATTTTGATAAAAGAACTAAAAATAAAATGCTTTTTCAACATTACTAATTTTGACAAGTTCCTAAAAGTTCAAGCAGTCCGACCAAACAATTTTCTAGCAGTTCTTGATACAATCTTCGTGAATAATCTGATGATATATCAGAATCTCCAGATGAATATATGTCTGAAACTTTGAATTTTTTCTTTTAAATTCAGTAGCCTGTTTTGTATGGCAAATGTAAGTTTTCCCAGTGGTTGGAAACACTACATATTTTTCGTAGCGAACTACAACTACAACTACTTTCTCATAAATGTAGTTAACTACAGCTACAACTACTTTTTTTTAAATGTAGCGAGCTACACTACTTTTGAAATGTAGTTGCTACTTCGCTACTTTTTAAAAAATAAATAAATAACAAAAATACACCGTTTGACGATCGACCGAAAAAATTCGAAAAGTGGTTTAGATTAAAAAATTACCTCATTCGAATATGGAATAGAAATAGGGATTGTCTTTGAATTTATTTGTTACTTTTCCTTTTTGTTCCTTTTTTTTTGCTAAAATTTGTCCTTTTTAGATTTTTTTTGCAATTTTTACGAATATTCGCCACAAGAAAAACCTTGTTTTTTTCCTTCGTTCTCTTTTTTTTAAATTTTTTTCATTTATTTATTTATTTTTTTTAATTTAAAAGTAGTTTTCAGAAATCGCTACAAACTACTATTTTTTTGTATCGCGCTACTCACTACTCTACTTTTTTTAAAAAGTAGTGCGCTACACTACAAACTACTAAAAAATGTAGCTACTACAGTAGTTTCGCTACTTGTAGCGCGCTACTTCCGACCACTGAGTTTTCCTTTCAAAACAAGGACAAAGGCTTTTGTTTTTCTCGCAAAAGCATGATACATCTTATAAATAAATTGTCCATTTCCTTTTGTGGCCATTTGATGGATTTCATTTGCACCTTTCAGCACAGGTATTGGATACAGGTACTAGGAAGGATATTTGTGAATGATTTTGTTTCATTATCTATAATTTCGAACAATATTAACTACTAATCTGTCATCTGATCGTTTTAAGGCAGCACCAATGCAATCAGCTGTAGCTTTTCAATGATTAGCTTCAGAAAAATTCCATGTGACCTACTTAAAGTGCTGTGAAACATATTTGTGGATACAACACAATCATGATATATTTACATACGTTTACTAGCTGACCCGGCCACGCGTTGCTGTGGCTAAGGTATGGGTTAAACTATAATGTTTCAATACAAACGAAAAACTTTATTACCGTTATAGAGATCAACTTTATATAAATATGAGCTTGAGGTCAAAATATGAAAACAATCGAACAAAAATTTCCTAAGTTTGCTAGAAACAAAAAATCAACAAAAAATGTAGCATTTTAGTACTTAGAAATATTATATTCAAGCTTGTAACAATTGAGTAAATTAAAAATTTGCTAATTGCTATTGTATCATTTTATTTTTTAATGTAACATTTTATTTTTTAATAATGTTAATAGGGTAGATAATTAACCAATATTATTTGTTATTTTTTGAATTATAAGCATTTTTAATTTCAGTTTAACTCAACACTAATCGGTGCACAATATTCTTTGTTAATCTGTCTCTTGTAAACAAAAATAGATTGGACGGTTTTCCCACACGGGAGCAAGCGACCTATAGCTGCCCATGGGAAAAACATGGATTTTCTAAATCTAAACCGCAAATTGACATTATTTGCCCTTGGGACTTATTAATGGACATGGCGAAAGCTAAACGAATGGGAAACTGTAGCCTTTTGAAGGGTATTGAAGATTTTGACGGTGTCATTGGGATACGTGGCAACAGAACTACTTCATCTTTAAACTTGCCAGTAAAAATGATTGCCTCAATAATGTTCCCGGTTATTTTTTTGATAACTAAACGCGTACTATTGCATAATCTCGGTGGATTTAAATTACGTAGAAGAATTATGGGTAAACCAATTTTTAACCGCAGATTATGTGGTGGCATTCCGGGTATGTTTAAAGAATTCTAGCCAAGAATGCAGAAAAGCTGGTAGCTAAATAGATAATTTGCAATAAAAAATACATTGCGGTCCTAAATTGAGATAAAAACTATCCTATCATTTAAGTTATCCAAACTGAAACTGCGTGCAAAATTTGGCTAAAATCGGTTCAGTGGCTGAGGAGTCCATTGGACACAAACACAGAGACACGTAATTTTTGTATATTATAAGAAAGGTTATTACTTGTTTACTGCGCTCCAGAAACTGCCAGAACGTGTGCTTTATGTCGCTCAGCTATGGAGGTGTCAAAAAAAAGGCTTAGTAAAAAGGCTTAGCCAAGAACACAGAAAAGCTGGTAGCTAAATACATAATTTGCAATAAAAAATATATTGCGGTCCTAAATTGAGATAAAAACTATCCTATCATTTAAGTTGGACCAAACTGAAACTGCGTGTAAAATTTGGTTAAAATCGGTTCAGTAGCTGAGGAGTCCATTAGCCACAAACACAGGGACACGTAATTTTTATATATTAAGATTTACAACTATGTACAAGTTTGCTTGTTAGTGTTAGCAAAGGAGAGAGTTTGTTCAGCGATGCTCGCTGCTCAGCAATCATGAAGTCTCTAGTCCTTTTCTCACAGACTAAAGCTTTTCTCTTCTCCTGTGTGGTACACAGGTGCACAACCTAGCTGGTGTTGGCGACGCCACATATTTATCAAATTATCAACATATAATTATGTAAATCAAACACAGAAATATATTCCCATGACTATTGTATACCACAAATGGCTCAACATTTGGTTGTCTGGCCAAAACTTCATCCATTTCTTTGAAAAACTGAAACCTCAACCGGCTGGTTCCAGTTTGCTTGCTATTGTCTTTCATTCTATTATGAGCTTTTTTGAGACTCCTCCACTTCTCGTAGCACTGCTGCCTACATAAACCGCTATATCCATGTAATTCCGTTACCTCCGCTATGAGTTCAAATTCCTAAAAAATAGAATTAAAATGTGTTTCAATTATATATCTTGGCATAACACGCACGATTTGACACATAGCTAACGAAAACTGGCATTGAAATACTTAATATTCGACATTCATTATTAAATTAGTATGAATTTATGCTTTTCTTCGCAGTATTAATCCCAATGGTATTTCAGGGGGGATTTTTTTGAATTTGGGGGAACTCTTAAATTTTCACCATAACACGCGAAAATCAACACATTGTTCCATCTTGACTCTAGCTTTTTCAGCCAATCGTTTAATTTCAGCCACTTGTCCTGAAAAGTCTCCTTCTTATTTTCTGTTTTCTCAGTGTTAGATGAGTAACTGTCAGCTTCTTGTATATTAATCCTTGATCGTTTCACCGGCAGATCGGAAATTTGAATTCGTAAATGCAAACAATTTGCTTGAACCACTTTGAGCTTCAGTCATTTGCGGAGATTTCATTAAATATCTATCCATCTTAAGGGAGCCTGAGTTAATATTTCCCAAATAAATAACGAAAAGAAACTAACAATTTTGAAAATGTCAGAATATAAAGACCAGAATCATAGAGATAAAATGGCAAAAGATAATCAAATTCGATGAGATTCACAACAAGCGCTTGGAAACCATGTTGCGACCTTTGACAGCCCGAAATCACTAATTCTTTAGACATTGACAGAAATGTGCAAATGCGGGATTTGAATCTAGGGAAGTAAAATTGAAAATTGCATCCCAATTTCTGGAATTGCCGATCTTCTAATTTTGGAATTGGATCTTCTAATTTTGTAAATGTCAGCACAAATTTGTTATTCTTGTGTGGGTAATAAATCATTGATGTTGCCTTTTTTCTTTCATTATACGGGTCCTCTTTACCCTTTTGAACTTTCAAGCAAAATTCATTTCAAAAGCAAACTTTTTTTGAAACTTAACTACAAGGACGTGTCGAGCCTCGAAACTTCAGGGGGGGGGGGTGACAAGCAGGTTTTTTTTTTCTTTCGTTACCATGTGTATCTTTTCCGCTGACACTTAGTTCCGATTTTAAATTCTAAAATTGACTTTTTAGTTTTGACCCTAGGAGTTGCGGGGAGAGGGGCATATCAGGAGAGTGAGGCCAGAACGCTTTTTTAAGGAAGTTGGAGAATACGTTCCATTTTAGGGTGTCGAAAAGTCTCCCCCAGGGAAAATTTTTGGAAAACATTTATAAAATTCTGCATTTTGAACCCTTGTAAGGGGTGATTGGGACAACAAAGCGAAAAAGCGGAAAAAATAAGCAAACAAAAATATTCTTGAAGTTATGCCCTCTTTTGTAAATTAATTTAGATTGAAAAAAGATAATGCATCTAACTTGCTCACATCGGTTTTTCGGTATGGTTAGTTTTTGATATCTCCTTCAACCAATTGACAAACACAGCACTGAATTAAATTTTAAATGATTAATAATAATAAAAAAATGTATACAATTCTTTGTAAGAAATGGTGTATAGTGTAAAGTTTTTTTTTTAAAAAAAAGTAACGAGAAAGAAATATTCAAGCCATTTGGACAATTCTTAGTTTTTACACATAGTAAGAAATAAAACTGAAGTACGTAGCATATAGTTTCAAATATTTACGTAATTATTTTCAAGGACTCCAGACCAAGCAAAATAATTTAAAATAATACTCCATGTACATTTCTCAGTCTCAGACATTTTGATTCTTGATAGTAAAACTATAGATTTCCCAATAAAACTTTTTTCCCAATTACAATTGCTCAGAAAAAGAAAAATAATAAAGGCAATATGTGTAATTTATTTTTTCTCGTAGTAAACAGATTGACAACATACAGTAGAAGCACTGCTGTAGTTGGTAAAAATATGTTTCTTGCAAAAATAGATATTCGCAAATATGGGACTCGCCAAAGGAAACGGAATCTGAAACCAATTTATACATGGCATTTAAATTGTACTATTAAAAAAAATTTTTTTCTCTTCCTTACTGCAGAACTCACTTGGAGTAAGATAAGAGCAATAAAAAAGACCTTCACAGAAATAATTTTCAAGATGTAAAACAAGTGAGACACAAAAATTTATTTCAAGCAATATGTTTCAAAAACGTGAGAACCGTGATTTTTGCATTTTTTATAAACAGGATTTATCAATGAGCTGAATTATGCACATTTTCGTACTTCCCTTCCTTTCGCATTTGTTAGAAATTTTACAATACAAGGTTTATAACGGGGTTCGGATAAAAGGTCTGGTTTATAACTACATTTTCCCAAATTTTCAAGGCTGTCCGTGAATATGAGATGTATTTTTTCAAGTATTTATTTTTTTTAGGAATAAATTATGTAAATTTTCGAAAATTGAGGACCAACAATAAAACGGGGCCCTAAGCTATTCCTTATTTTAAATCTAACAGTTTTTTCAGAGATAATCTTTTTTTATTTTTTTCAAGAAGTGAAATATACAAAAATAAGCAAAGGTCATGTTATTGATCAATTCTACTAAAATTTAATAATAATAATGACAGTAATAATCTTTCTTAGATTTAAATGATAGGTGGTATTTAAAGAGGTGATGAATGTTATTTTGATGTTTGCATTTAGAATGGTTGATTTTTGCATTTAACAGTAGAAAAGTATATTTTATACATTCAATAGGTTTTGCTATTTTCCACAATGCTAACACAAAGTGAAAAAATTCTAAATGTTTGATATGTATTTTCGATTTTCAATGCTTGAAAATCTGAATACGCATGTAAAGGTGCTATACATATTTTTCTGTGCATATTTAAATCACCAAAATATTTATTTAAACTAAAACAAATGTAAGACATTTATAATGACAATGACCAAGATAAATTTGCTTTTAGAACTAATAAGAGTTATTAATTTAAAAGTAATAGTTACTGAATAAATAATAATGAATAAGTACCATCTATTACTAAAATACAACAGTAATGATTGCTTTTACTACTCTAAAGTTTTACTCTACGGAGCTTTAGTTGAGACCATTTTCTCACAATATCGCGAGTGTCAATTTTGTCCACTATGTCTTTCGTAGAAAAGAGAAGCATTAAAGAATCTAGTCGCTCCTCCTCCATGTTTGTCCTAAGATGATTAAAGACCAACTTGAAAGAGCTAAACGATCTTTCACAAGATGCTGAAGATAACGGGGACGTTAGCAGGAGGCGAAACATTTTGTAGGTAGCAGGTAAAACATTTCTCAATGTAAATGCCATTTTGGCTATATCTTGAAAATTTAAACAACTTGCACTTGCACCCAAAAGCATTTGCAGTTCTACATGCAAACATTCTATTTCTTCGGAAAAATCTCTGGATATGACTCTACTATGGATGCTAATTCTTCAACTGAACAGTTATTTCGGTGTGGTGGAATGGTAAAATTTTTTTGAAATGGCTGAAATACTGATAGTGTTTCTGTTAAATTATCTTGAATACATGACGTAAAAACATCTAGAACAGCTTTAAATTCTTTGCGATTATAGGTCATCAAATCAAGGTTGGGATTTGTTTCTGGTCTGTTGTCGAGTTTTCTTGGTGCATGACGCAATCTGTGATTTTTTAAGTACTCTTCCTCTGGGTTCGTTTCAAGATTCTTTGCAAAGCAAAGCGAACTTTGAATTAGAGAATTTATTTCTTGGTCCTTATTTATTTCCTCGAAAGATTTCAAAGTGCTTCGAATGCGCTGCATGGCATCAATGATGTTTAAGTCTGCTTTTTCCAGAGACTCTGTCAAATGTCTAATTTTAAACAAAATAATTTTTGTAAAAAAGAGCGAACAAATAAAGTCAAAATCTAATACTTTTTTATGTAGCCCAGAAGCTATCGCACGTGATTTACTATCGAAATCATTGGAATTCAACTTAATCGTTTCTAGCACACTCACAATACTTTCATATGCTATCCATATTGCTTTCATGGATTCAGCCCTAGCAGTCTACCGTGTTTTCGACAAGTTCTTCAGTTCCAAAGAGTTTTCAATGGTTTTCAGTTCCTCCCTCAATTTTTTAATACGTTTGGAACTTCCGGGAAAGAACACGTACAACGCTTCTAACACGTCAAAATGTCCTCGGATTAGGCAACTAGCGTTGCATGCTGCCTCGACAAATATATTTACTCTGTGTGCTTGGCAGGGAATGTATGGAATTTTTTTTCATATTTTTCTGACAATTTTTGTTGCGTACCATTATATGCTCCAGACATATTTTTGGCAAAGTCTGGAAAACAATTTTTTTCGAAGGCAATCCAAGGGAGTTCAGCGACGAAAATATTAAGGCTCGACCGATGGCATTTTTTGGCCGATGGGCCGATGCCGATTGTTGGCCGATTGTTCAAAGTTGGCCGATGGCCGATTTTTTTCCTCTTCCATCGGCCGATGCCGATGGCCGATGGTTAAAAAAAATCAAACGATTAGAAAAATAAATGTTTATAAGAGATTTGATGGGTCATAAATTCATTTCATACAACGTATATTTCTACGAATACAGGATAATCGTAATCATTAAGAAAAAGTCATTCAGATTTTGGCCTAAATTCGTTCTACCACTCGATTTAGTGTTCACTAGACTTTCCTGCACAAACTTGTGTCCCCCCACCTAAAATAATAACTTTCAATTTCACGCATTACTTTAATTTAAAAATATGAGAAAAATGGAAAAAAAAAACCTCACACATTTATATATTTTCTGAATTTGAGCATTTTTTTACGCAAAAGTAAAAAAAAAAAATAATTTTAAATACCAATTGTGCACGAGTAGTTTATTTCATTTATTTGTTTATTGTTTTCAATGTATTAAATTTTGTAAAATAATGGTATTTTTATTCCCATTTATAGGGGAAAAAGTAAAAGGGGGACCTCATGAATAAATTTAACTGTATGTAAGCAGAGCACTCGAAGTCTTAGCAGAAATTCTTTCGATGATTCAACAGCAAAGTCATAACAAGATTTTGGACTAAGGATCACATGATACACGGTGCCAGCAGGCCCGTGAACTTCCTCTGTGTAAAGTACAGTCCCGTAGCATTTGAAGAGGGTGTGCAATCGCCTTTATGGGAGGGGGGATATGGGCAAGCTTATGGATACACATAAATACTTGTTAGTTTCTCGCTTCATGGTCAAGAAATCCCAGGATAAGTCAATGAGAAAAGTTTTTTTTTTTTTGCTTTGAACACAACACAAGGTTGCCCTCGCCCCCAAGAGTAAAGTCGGAGCACAAATCCAAATACTACGGAGACCAAAATAAAAGCTAAAAAAACGCAAATCAGTCTCCCCCCCCCCCCACCACCCCAACTGTTAAAAATTAGACGGGCAAGTATAGGCCATGACCCTCCCCGACGGGCACTAGGGTGTATCACGATTTTTTTTTTTATTTTTGGACTTTCAAAATTTCAAGTTGATAAAAAGTTGTCACTATATTCACATAGTTGCCAAAAAAATTATTTTGAAATTGAAAAATATTTAGGTATGCCGGGATTACTTTGAAGTTTCAAGTTTTTTGGTAAAAACGATGATTATTTTTTAAATGTATAAATTATGTGTAAAGCAAAAATAATTATTCAAGTGCAAAAATGGACTACTTAAGAAGTAATCTATCGATAAAAATGCATTGGAGTTAAAATTTAACTTTTAGGTTTCCAGAAATAGTTATGAAAAACCTCCTATATTTGCTAGTCATTCGTATTTTTAGAATATTTACCAATCCTACAGAATCATTTTTATTATTGCCTTAATAGTACAAACATTGAAGTACAGCGCTTTGAAATAATGCGATTGATTTATTTTTCCACTTAAATAATTATTTTGCTTTCCACATAATTTATACATTAAAAAAAAATCATCGTTTTTATTAAAAAATTTGAAACTTCAAGGTGAACCCGGTAGACCTAAATATTTTTCAATTTCAAAATATTTTTTTTTAGTAACAATGTGAATATAGTGACAACTTTTTATCAACTTGAAATTTTAAATTTCCAAAAAAATTTTTTTCGTGATACACCCTATGGATAAATATTCTAAAAATATGACTGACTAGCACAAATGTAAGGTTTTTGACAACTATTTCTGGAAACCTAAAAGTTAAATTTTAGCTCCAATGCATTTTTTATTGATAGATTACTCCTTAAGCAGTTCATTTTTTATACTTAAATAATTATTTTTGCTTTCCACATAATTTATACATTTTTTTAAAAAAAATCATCGTTTTTACCCAAAAACTTGAAACTTCAAGGTAATCCCAGCATATATAAATATTTTTCAATTTAAAAATATATTTTTTTTTGATAACTTAACTATGAATATAGTGACAACTTTTTATCCACTTGAAATTTTGAATTTCCAAAAGAAAAATTTCGTGATACACCCTAATGGGAACTCCTGCTTAAACGAATATGACTTTAAGGGAAAATCGTAACAGCTTCAATATTCAATTCAAGACTGGATAATTTAAAATTGAGTAACACAATATTAGATTTCAGAAACGAAAAATGAAAACAATGATCTTATCACAAAACAGAGAAACCATCGATGGGCCCCTCCTCGAAATTTTACAGAATAGAGCCCTTCTTCTCTTAAAATAAATGTGTTTGCCAAATTCATCTGGCTAACATCTTTTTAAAATTAAAAAGGAAAAAGTCTTTCATTCACATACACACAAAAAAAAAATAAAAATAAAAAAATAAATAAAAGAAAAGGAACGAAAAGTATTGTAACTCTAAAAACTCTCATCAAAGAGATCGCTCGGAAAGTGTCTGTTGTGTTGTGAAAATTTCGAAATTTGCCAGATTCGAAAAATTTCAAAACCCAGAACTGTGTTGGTCCCGTTGCTGCCAGATTTCCAGCCACATGGTGAACGTACTTTCAATTGTGAAGTAAAAAATAGAGAAGATAGAACTCCCTCTTAAGAAAACTTTTTTCTTTAAACATCGGCCATGCATCGGCATTTAGATGTTTTCGAGGCCGATGGGCCGATGTTTTTCCAAAGTTAGCATCGGCGGCCGATGCCGATGGCCGATGGAAAAAATTTCAACCATCGGCGCCGATGCATCGGCCGGTCGAGCCTTAGACAATACTATATATTGTAACGAGTCCGTTGCACCTTCAACTTTCTTCAAATGAGCATTCCAATCTTGAGGAAGTAACTATAAATTTATTTACAAGTATTTACACTATTTACAATAAGAGCAGGAAACAATTGCTAAACATCCAGCAATTAGGCAGCACACAGTACACTGTACTCTCAACAGTAACTCAGCACCACGTATCTAACGTGAACAGTAATTAAGCAATTACAAAAGCAAAAACAACATTCGCCCAAAGCGAATAAAAACGAGCCTCTCAATAATCCAATCTGAGAAAAACTGACTGACTTGTGTTCAAGGCCAGCTATTTATACACGGAAAGAATTCCCGACAACTTTCTAGTAATATCTGGAATATTCCAAATCATTCATAACTTTAAACAATTCATTCAAGAAAACGCTAGAAATAAAAAGAAAAACACCACTCCGAGCGAAAATTTCTTCACGCTTATTAAAGTTAGGGCAAGTGTAAAAACTACAAAGTGTTACGGGGCCGGTATACAAGTGATAAAAGTGATATCTTCAGATACTTTTGCAACATGACGTCAGATAAAACCAAAACTAATGAAAATGATGCAAGGCAGGAAAAACAACAACTATTTACAAGATTTGTAACATTGCCCCCTTCCCAAGGACTGCACGTCCCGGGCAGTACAATCCCCAGAAAGGAAGCAAGGGAAGACTTACAGATGCACACATTACATGATGACCAATCATAAACATGATAAACAATAACAATGAGAACATGAAAGAAATAATAACATTGATAAAGTAATATTCCAAACAATTAAAGGCGAAAGTTATTTACAAAATTTACAAACAAATTACCATGGTAGCTTTAGATTTACTTTACGAACTATGGCCATAGTATGGGGCTAGCCGATCATAATGGACAACCCTAGGTTTTGAATGTGATGACTTCTGGATCCTCACTACGACGTCGTTCAGCCGGTGGAGGACTGTGTAGGGTCCATCCCAATGCGACTGCAATTTGGGTGACAGACCTTTACGTCGGATGGGATTCCATAGCCATACTTTGTCACCTTCTTGAAAGTCATGACCAGTGGACCTTGTGTCGTATCGGGTCTTCATCTTCTCCGTTGCGATGTTGATTCGCTCCCGTGCGAAGTGATGAACGTCTTCCAACCGGGCCTGGAGATCCTGGACGTACTCCTCAGGCGATGAAGGCGCATCTGGAGGGAGACCGAAGACGAGATCACAAGGTAGCCGAAGCTCTCGGCCGAAGAGCATCTGTGATGGGGAATATCCGGTGGTCTCGTGGACAGCACTGCGGTAGGCCAGCAGAAACAGAGGAAGTTTCTTGTCCCAATCCTGTTGATTTTTGGAGACCATAAGCGAGAGATTATTAAGGATTGTCCTGTTGAATCTCTCCACCATGCCGTCCGATTGTGGGTGTAGTGGTGTCGTTCGAGTTTTCTCAATTTTGAGGATATCACATAGGCCCTTAAACACAGCAGAGATGAAGTTTCTTCCCTGATCGGAATGGATCTGCAAAGGGGTCCCATATCTCGAGATCCAATGCTGGACTAGAGTCTCTGCTACAGTGGTAGCTTCTTGATCCGGAATGGAATATGCTTCGGGCCATTTGGTGAAATAGTCAATGGAAACGAGGATGTATTTGTTCCCATCAGTAGTTTTCGGTAGAGGACCAAGAATGTCGATCCCGATTCGTTCGAAAGGAGCTCCTACGTTGTAAAGATGTAGCTTCCCGCGGCTTCTTCTCTTCGGTCCTTTACGGGCAGCACAGGCGTCACAAGAATGACACCACTTCTCTACGTCATCCTTCGCCTTGCCTCCAGAGAAGCGCTCTCTCGAACTT